>CAUYRT010086540.1:0-70707 GCA_963574885.1 Lepilemur ruficaudatus | reverse complement strand
GGGCTAGAGTGCCATGGCGTTAGCCTAGCTCACAGCAACCTCAAACTCCTGGGCTCAAGCGATCCTCCTGCCTCAGCCTCCCGAGTAGCTAGGACTACAGGCATGCGCCACCATGCCCGGCTAATTTTTTCTATATATTTTTAGTTGGCCGATTAATTTCTTTCTATTTTTAGTAGAGAGGAGGTCTCGCTCTTGCTCAGGCTGGTTTCGAACTCCTGACCTTGAGCGATCCTCCCGCCTCGGCCTCCCAGAGTGCTAGGATTACAGGCGTGAGCCACCGCGCCCGGCCTGAAAATACTATTTTTTCTTATCAAATTGTCTTGGCATTCTTGGAAAAAAAAAAAAAGGTGGCTTTATTTCTAGACTCTCAGTGCTGTTCCATTGATCTATATGTCAATCCTTATGCCAGCCACACTATTTTGATTATTGTAGTTTTTTTTTAAGTTGTGTTTCAATTAGATGGGTGAGTGTACTTATACAAAGATACACACAGAAGTGTGTTTGTAATGGATTATGATGTAAAATGTTTGAAAACCTCTGATTTGAGCTATGATGGCTCCCTGTAGCAGTTCACTCTGTTGTGGCAACTTAGCAGGGTATGCTGCCTCTCGGGGAATGTACAGGTAAGGCAGGTTAGAGGGCCTGTATTAATTCCTTTTAGATTGGATGGCTAACTTTTCTTACTTTAGTAGGTAAAGTGTTCTTTTCAGGTGCATGTAGACTCAAGGGAAACAAGGAGGGTTTTGAACAGCTGTAGGAATTTCTAAAGAACCCATCAGAAATGAATGTGTAAAGATTAGGAAATGAAGTACGTTGAAATTTTGAAATTATCAGGGTTTTGTACTGGGCCAGTCTTTCATGCGTCTTTATTTTTAAAAAAACTTCCTTCGAATATATTAAGCACATCTGTGTTCAATAACTTCATTATCTGGATTCTCTGGGTCTTTTTCTATAGGCTTTTGTGTCATTTGTGTTGTCCTGGTTTTGGAACTTGGATTTTTTTTTTAAGACACTATATATGAAAAATTATGAAGATAACTTAAAGTTTGAGAATGTTGCTATCTCCTTCCAGAGAGGATTTTTGTTTACATTTGGAAGGAGGCTAGCTAGTGGCACTAGCAATATGGGTCATCTTAATCCAGTCAGATACTAAGGTGTTTCAAAGCTGTGTTCCAGAGTCTGCAAAGGCTGGTCTATTTTATGTTTTATTTACTCCTGGGATATGACCCTTTGGGGTCCCAGCATAAAGCTAGGGGTGCTATTAGCACCCCCTTCACCTATCCCTACATCAGTCTCTTATTAAACACCAATATAGTTCTTATTTTTGTCCTGTCAATTAAGAGTTAATCTGATTTTCCAATATGTTTTATCAGTGTGTATGCTTAATCTCACTTATTTTGTCTATCCTTATAGCTGAGTATAGTTTTCTTTTCCTATAATTCTAGTATTTAATCCTCTCTAGTTATATAGATCTGTTGAAAGTTCAAGCTCAGCTTTTCAGCCACCTTTTTGGAATTGGCAGATGTCCTTGGGGGAAAAATGGCACCAGAAGCCAGGCTCACCTATTATGAGGATTTCTTACTTTCCCCGATCTTGGCCTCCATAATTTTTTGCTGCCTTGTTAGTACTTCAAGCAAAGTTTTTGTTTTTGTTTTTTAATTTTTTTCTGGGGGCTTGGGAGGGTGTCCACTTTCTCTAGTTGTTCTCAGTAAGAGAGTTGGCCTGAATTACCTAGTTCACCATTGTAAGGAAAATAGTTTGTTAGCCTGATGAAGGTTTATGTGATAAGATTACTTATTTAAAATTTTGGTATATGTGGTTTTAGTTTTTCCTCAGAGTTTGAGATTTCGGGTACCAGTTTTTACACATTATAACAATTATTAGAAAATGGGAAAATAGGACTAGGATAGATTAAGAGAGGGAAAAATGGCAGGGAAAACCAGAGATTTTTGTAAAGTTCGGGAGAGATAAAAGTAGGATAACATTTTGATATTTGCTAGGAGTGAAAAAGGGCAGTCACATATAAAAGGAGCTGACGTATTTGTTGACATGGTATTGACATGGTTAACAGGCTGTAGAATCCTAGGTATTGTGGAGAAGGCCTTGAGAAGGTATCTGCTTAGTGATACTGAGTGAAATTTTAAAGTTTGCTCCACAGAGAAACCCCAGGATAATCCTCTTAGCCATTTGGTGAAGGAGTTACCTTTAGGGCTGAACTTACAGTTTTGTCTCATGCAGTGTGTATCTGCAGCATAGCCACTAGTATGTAAGGGATTGCAGAGAGAATTTAATTCTATAGAACCCATTATTAATATGTGATAAAATGTTACTGATTTTGATTTATTCTGTTATCTTCACATATGTATATCAATAGATTTAAAGTCTTCATGAGTTCATTTGTGTTCTTGATCCTCTAGCCTGTTCCTATACTTCTTACGTTTCAAAATTATAAAATTTTCCATCACTCCCAGTCATTATAATTGAAGAGGAAAAACGGTATATCTTTTGTAGGCCCTTCTTTATTCTCTTGAGAAAATGAGAGAGATTGGGGGTGTTCGGTTTCATTTTTTTTTTTTTTTTTTTTTGAGACAGAGTCTCACTCTGTTGCCCGGGATAGAGTGCTGTGGCGTCAGCCTAGCTCACAGAAACTTCAAACTCCTGGGCTCAAGCAATCTTAAGCAATCTTTCTGCCTCAGCCTCCCAAGTAGCTGGAACTACAGGCATGCGCCACCATGCCCGGCTAATTTTTTTTTTATATATATATTCTTAGTTGGCCAATTAATTTCTTTGTATTTTTTTAGTAGAGAGGGGTCTCTTGCTCAGGCTGGTCTTGAACTCCTGACCTTGAGCAATCCGCCCGCCTCAGCCTCCCAGAGTGCTAGGATTACAGGCGTGAGCCACCACGCCTGGCCCGGTGTCATATGGTTTTATCAGCAGAGTTTTGGTTGACATTTTAAACTTTTGGAAGATAGGAATTGTTTCTTTAACTGAGTTTCTCTGTTTCTTGACCCCATCTTCCTAATGTTCATACGATGTATGTGTCATAGGAGACAGGTTTAAGATTAATATGTTTGTTACATTTGTCCATAGAATCTGCTATTACTGTTTTCTGGTGCTTTACAACTGATCATTTTGGCCAGCCCTCCCCTCATTTAAAAAATGATTTCATTTCTCCATACTACTCCTAACTTAAGTATTTTCAAACATACAAGTTGGAAGAATATTATAGTAAACACCTGTGTACTACTACTTGAATATAATAGCTTTTCTTTTTTTTTGGTCCTATTTGTCTCTCTCTCAATAGATACTTTTTTTTTTTTGCAACAGTTGACCACTGAATGCTGCAGTTTGCAAGCATCTCTTTAAAAGTTAACACATTCTTCTACATATATTATACTTAAAAAAAAGTTAGTATCTAGTCTGTATTAAAGTTTTTCTAGTTGTTCCTCCGAAAGGTCAATTTATGCTACACTCAGGTACTGTGATCTCTCACCTGGTTTCCTTAGCTCCTTTGAAGATACTTTCATGTGTGGGTAGTTGTTCAAATTCATGTTTCTGTGGGGGGAATGATTGCTGGAGAGTCCTAGTCCATGATCTTGTTCAGTCCCTTTCCTCCCAAAAGACCAATTGTAACTCATTTTATTGAACCAGGATTCTATCAGAATTTATGCATTGCATTTGATTGTTGTTGCTTTAGTTACTTTTAACATTCTACAATTGTCCCCACGTCTACTTCTTCCCCCCACCTCCATGATACTGGCTTCTTGCAGAAACCAGGATGAAAGTTCCCACATTTTGGATTTGTCTGATTGTTTTCTTGTGGCATTTAACTTGTATCTCTAGCCACTGTGTTTCCTAAAAACAGAAGATTGGGTCTAAAGACTGGATTATATTTAGTTTTGTTTTTTTTTTTGTTTTTTTTTTTGCTTAGGTGCTCCTATGTACATTATGTTAATTCATAACACAAGGCACCTCTCTGCTAATGATA
Organism: Lepilemur ruficaudatus; assembly: GCA_963574885.1. NCBI lineage: Eukaryota > Metazoa > Chordata > Mammalia > Primates > Lepilemuridae > Lepilemur > Lepilemur ruficaudatus. The sequence goes on along the minus strand of CAUYRT010086540.1, from coordinate 66,719 downwards.
ATCAGTATTTGCAGGCGCTGCCCAGTGCTAGCATCACCGCCTCAGCTCCGCCTCAGATCATCAGACATTAGATGATGCCTTTCATAAGGAGCGTGCAACCTAGATCCCTTGCATGTGCAATTTACAGTAGGGTTTAAGCTCCTAGGAGAGAATCTAATGCAGGCCCTGATCTGTTACCTTTCCCATTTCAGTTTGGTGTAGATATGGAGAAGGCAGATTAGCTGGGTTCATCTGGGGTTGGTCTTTTGCAAGACAGGAATCTAAGGAATTTGGGGTATTGATAAGAGTATTTTTAACAGGATGGAGTGTGGAATTGAAATTGCCTAAAAAAGAATCTAGTAAAAAGAGGATAGATGGGGAAAAGGTAGAAAGTTCAGGTACTAGAGACCATCTTGAGGTCAAATAGTGTTCATGTTGATGGTGGTTAAGCAAGTTACTAGAAGTAGAAATTGTGGTTAGAGTATAATACCTGAACTATGTTTTTTATAAATGGATCAATTTCAGATGATGACCAGATCTAGGCAGTGACCATGGGAATAGGTGGCTTGGGGTAGGAGGTGGGGTAGGTTACTGTAGATGAGCATGTCAAAGAACTGTAAGCTCATTGTTTTGGAGAGTTTGGTCTCAGGGATGTTGATATCACCCAGAGAGATAGCAGGGCTTAGTGTAAAGGGGATGCCTTTAATTAGGTTTGAAAATCCTCAGTCAGTGAGGGGCATAACTAGGAGACTGGTAGATCATAGCAACAAAGAGGGGAATAGCTATAGCTGAGTAATTTGAGCTTTAAAGGAGTAAGTTTTTGAGTATGTCTTATAGTTGGGGAATGACGGTAGGAGTAATGAGTAAGGATGCCTATAACACTATTTGAGAGGGCAGTAGGAGAAGTGGTATTTTGAGATAGCAGCAAGGTTTCATTCAAAGCAAAGCTGCAGGCTGGGCATGGTGGCTCATGCCTGTAATCCTAGCACTTTGGGAGGCTGAGGTGGGAGGATCCCTTGAGCTCAGGCATTGGAGAATAGCCTGGGCAACATAGCGATACCTTGTCTCAACAAAAAATTTTTAAAAATTAGCTGGGTGTGGTGGCTCATGCCTTTAGTTACTCAGGAGGCTGAGGTGGGAGGATCACTTGACTTCAGGAGTTTGAGGTTACAATGAGCTGTGATCACACTACTTCACTTCACTGCAGCCTGAATGACAGAGTGCCCTGTCTCTTAAAAAAAAAAAAAAGAGGCAAAGCAAATGCTTGCAAAAAAATATTAAGGATACAGATGCCAATTTATGACAGCTTGACTTACAATTTTTTGACTTTACTATGGGTTTATTGGAACAACTCCATTGTAAGTTGAGGAACATCTGGACTTATAGTGATTTGACTTATGATTTTTTGACTTTATGATTGATTTATTGGGGGCGTTAAATGCATTTTTGACTTGGAATATAATCCCATCATAAGTTGAGGAGCAACAGTATAAGGGAATTTGGAGCTGCAGTTTTAGTGGCTCCATAGAAAGATTTGGGAGGACTGGGGAGGAGTGGAGGCCTGGATGAAGGTCACAGAGGTATGAGACTTCATGGGGATGATAGTGGGCATTTGGGCCTTAAATATTTTCTTTGAATACCCTTTTCTTTGACATGGTGGGTACTAGGCCCTGTGTCCAGACTGCTTAGCTGTCGTAAGTGAAAGCTTCAGTTGATTGAAGTTTTGTCTTGCCTCACAAGGCAAGCACTGCAGCTTTTGTAGGTTTTTGGTTTTGCTGTTTCAAGAGAAGACAGTAAAGGTAGTAAAGTAGCCAGAAGTGGAAGGAGGCAGGGAAAAAAAAGATGGTAGTAAACATAAAAATATCTGGGAGTATGTGTAATAGATTGATCAATTACAAATCTAGGTTAAATGATATGTAGGTTTGCAGTAGTTTGAATCCTAGACTGATTACCCCTTAAACATTTCAGATGTATCTTGAGGGTCTCTGCCTTAGCCAGGATTCACTTAAGGAATATTAAGTGAGTAGTATTTAATAGCGCATATTAAATAGTTGGTAAAGTAGAGAACTATCTGTAAATAAAGATCACATAATATTTTGATTCTAATTATAGGTCCCCTCTGTGATCACAGAGGTAGCTATAGTTGGTCACTTTTGTTTTTTTTTTCCTTTGGAGACAGAGTCTCAACTTTCTTGTCTGGGCTAGAGTGCCATGGTGTCAGCCTAGCTCACAGCAACCACAAACTCCTGGGCTCAAGCACTCCTCCTGCCTTAGCCTCCTGAGTAGCTGGGACTACAGGCATGCGCCACCATGCCTGGCTATTTTTTTCCATATATGTTTAGTTGTCTGATTAATTGCTTTCTATTTTTAGTAGAGATGGGGTCTTGCTCTTGCTCAGGCTGGTCTCAAACTCCTGTCCTCTAGCAGTCCTCCCACCTCGACCTCCCAGAGTGTTAGGATTACATGTGTGAGCCACTGTGCCCGGCCTAATTGGTTACTTTTGAAAGTTGTTATAAGTAAATATGATCCAGATGAAACTTAGAAAGTTTAGGATAACAGATTTGCTTTTCCTATATACATTTTTAACACTGAATACGTTTTGTGAGCTACTTTTGTGTTTGTAGATTCTGTGTTTATAACTCCTTGTTGTCTTTATTCCTAAAGAGCTACTCCTGTTTAAGATTGTTGCCATAGTGACTATCTGCTGTTGTTTCCTGCTATTCATTAGTTTTTCATCATGTACTTAACCAAAGCATTTCTTCCTTTCATTCCTACTTCAGAGAGTTTCACATCAGGCCGCTGTACAGAACCTGATTGACTCTTTTGGTGGTGGCCATTCTCAGCATACGTTTCTGAACAGGCAGACTGTTTTCTTACCAGGATCTCAGTGTTGATATATTCCCTAGCCTCATTAATCTTTCTGATTAATTTAAATTCAAAGTATATTTTTGAATATCTTCTATAAGCAAAGCAACAGGCTAAATACTTTGGGAGAGTTTAAAAAATTAATTGCAATTTTTCCACCTTCACGTGCCTACAGTTCATGGGGAGATAGTGTGTATATAAATATGCCAAAATTATGTAATTAGAATTACTGTGAGACAAGGGAAGTTAAAATGCTGTAGGAGTTCGGGAATTATAGTTAAGATTGTGATGTGATGGTGTGCGTCTTGCATTCCGTCTTTCTGTCTGTCCCCTGATACCCAGATAGAGTCAGTAAAGGAAGTCTAAGTAGACACTTTTTCTAAAAGAAAATTATCTAAAACAAAGTGATACAGAAAGATTAAAAGTTTTTTTAAAAAAAATCATGAACATTTAAATAGATTGTGAAATTGTGAAAGAAGCCAAGAATTATAATATTAATCTAAGGTGTTGTTGGATTTCAGGCATAAGACAAGTAGAATAGAGAGGATCTGTTTTTATTGATCATAGTGGGAAACTTTAATATGCCTTTTTCTGGGAGTAAAGTATGCAGAGAGTAAATAAGACCATAGGAAGTATTAGAGATCTAGGTAAACTTGTCAGGAACTCCCAGTTCCATGGCTTGATACAATATTTATTTTTGTGAATTATCCACTTTTGTTCCCTTGTGGTTGACCCTCTCAACTAGTGGGTACCTTCTCAGTTTGGCTTATGAGTCAACCAGTGTACAATTCTTGGGCTCTGTCATTTTCGATTAGAAAGCCAATCCTAAATATTTTGTGAAATAAAATTGCCAAGTACTTGTAGAGTCAGAAGGAGGCAAATGAATGAAATGAATTAGGAATATTTGTTTTCAGTGCAAGATCTCATTCATTCTCTCTCCCCCCACCCCTTTCACATACCTCCCACAGACCTCTCCCTATCCAGCCTAACCGTGAAGAAAATACAAGTAAACTTAAAAGTGAGATGCAGTACAGACTTCTGCTTCTAAGGTGGAATAGATGTACTTTTCCCTATTATTCCTGCTGAGTACAGCTAAGAGAGAAAAGTGGAGAGAAGAAGGTAGGTCAGCTCAGGATGCAAAAAATATGATGGTAAAAATCCTCAGTTTTCATATGTTGCCTCACATAGAATGGGTGTGGAGAAGCTGGCAATCCTGAAATGTTGGGCACAGACAAAAGCCCCAAGAAAAATCTATACTCTTTAGCTGGAACCAGGAAAGGGGTAGCCTAGCAAGACAGAAACATTTTTAGAAAATAACCATTCCACTCCAGCCAGAGAACATAGAAAAAAATCACCCCAACTGGCAAAGGCCAAGTAGGGACTTAGACTTTCACACTGTTCAGGCTGTAACAAGGCAACCCCTCCTTCCATAGTGTCAGCAGAGATCATGTGGGGAGCAGTGACCATTGGCGGGAGCCTGAACTCTCCCACCTTTGCCCAGTATGGGTGCCTCTTTTTGTCCCTCACCCTCCACCTGTGGGCTACAAAAGCCTAGTGAAGAGCCTGCACTTCCGTCTTCCGCTAGGCAGTTTCTCCACCAGAGCAGTGCCAGGGGAAGCCTACTATAATCAAATATTTAAATAAGATCCAGAGTCTCCTAATGTAATAACCCAAATATCCAGGTTTCAATAGAAAATCTCTCATAAAGTCTCACTCAAATTATAGAAGATAATTAATATATGCTGACACTGAAAGAACACAAATGTTAAGAATTATCTGTCAAGAATTTTAAAGCAGCCATCAAGACAATGCTTCAAGAAGCAGTTATGAATGTTTTTGAAACTAATGAAAAAAATGGAAATTCTCAACATAGAGTAAGTCTTAGTAAATATAGGATATAAAGAAGAACCAAGTGGAAATTTTACAACTGAAAAATATAATAACCAAAATAAAAAACTCAATGGATAAAAGTTTAACAACACTGATAGAAAAAAGGACACAATACACAAATTACCAGAAGTGAAGTATCCCTTGTCTGAAATGTGTGGGACCCAAAAGTGTTTCGTATTTCATATTTTTTTGGGTTTTGGAATATTTGCATTGGTTGAGCATCCCAGATTCAAAAATCCAAAATTCGAAAATGCCCCAGTAAGCATTTCCTTTGCATGCATGTTGGTGCTCAGTAAGTTTCAGATTTTCAGATTTGGGCTGCTTAACGTGTACAGACCCCGCAGACATCAAAAGGGATGACAAGGGAATACTGTTTAAAAAATTCTACACCAATAAATTTGACAACTTTTGATGAAATGAATTTATTCTTCAGAAAATATGTTACCACAACTCACCCAATGTGATATAGATAATTTGAATAGTGCTATGACCTTTAAGGAAATCTAATTTATAATTTTAAAATTAAAACAGGCCCAGAAAGGCTGGGCGAGGTGTGGTGGCTCACACCTATAATCCCAGCACTTTGGGAGGCTGAGATGGGAGCCCCAGAGTTTGAGACCAGCCTGGGCAACATAGCGAGACCTTGTCTGTACAAAAAATAAAAAAAATTAGCCAGGCATGGTGGCATGTGCCTGCAATTTCAGCTACTTTGGAAGCTGAGGCAGGAGGATTGCTTGAGGCCAGGAGTTTGAGACTGCAGTGAACTATGACCTTGCCACTGCACTTCAGCCTGGGTGGCAGAGTGAGACCCTGTTTCTAAAAAAAATAAATTACAAGGGGAAGGTGGGTAAAAAAAAAAAAAAGAAAGAAAATAGGCCCAGATGGTTTCACTGGAGAATTCTACTAGAATTATAAAGAAGAATTTACAGTGTTTGTAGACAGTCTCTGCTGGACTGTTTTATGAAACCAGTATTATCTTGCTACCAAAACCAAAGAAAATACAAAGAAAGCTACCAGTAAAGAAGACCAATCTTTTTCATAAGTATGTATGTAAAAAACACTAAGAAAATGTTAATATTATTCAGTATTATAGAAATAGAATTATACACTATGACCAAGTGGACTTTATTCCAGGGATGCAAGGTTGGTTCAATATTTGAAAATCTGTCAATATAACCATATTAACAAAATGACAAAAAAATCACAGGATCCTATCAATTGTTGTAGAAGCATTTGACAAAGTTCAATACTATTTAATATTAAAACTATTAGAAAACTAGGAATAGAAGGAAACTCAGCTGGATAAAGAAGATCCACAGAAAATATATAGTTAATGTCATGCTTGGTGAAAGACTGAATGCTTTACCCCTATGATTGCAAACAAGGTGGCAAGTATTTGCACACTCGCCATTCTTACTCTTCATAGTATTGGAAGTTCCAGCCAGCACAATAAGGTAAGGGGGGAAAAAAGGCATACAGATTGGAAAGGGAGAAATGAAACTGTCCTTTTTGCTGTGACATAATCGTTTATGTAGAAAATCCCAAGTAATCTACAAAAAGTCTTGTAGAACTAATAAGTGAGTTCAGGTACAGGATCACAGGATACAAAATAAATATACAAAAATTAATTGTATTCTCTGCATTAGCAGTGAACATGTAGAAACTGAAATTAAAATTACAACACTGTTTGGAATTGCTTACAAAATGAAATACTTAAATATGAATCTAACAAAGCATATATGGGACTTGTATGCTGGAAACTATAAAATGCTGGTGAGAGAAATCAAAGACCTAAATAAACGGAGAGATGTACTATTTTCATAGATTGGAAGACTAAACAGTATAGATGTCTATTTTCCCAAAATCCCATGAAGGTCTTTTTTTGTAGGTATAGACAAAATTATCCTACCTTTATACTGAAAGACAGAGAAACTGCAGTAGCTAGTTTTTCCAATAGTTTTGAAAAAAGAAAAAGTGGGAGGAATCTCTCTACTCAATTTCAAGACTTATTTTATAACTACAGTAATCAAGCCAATGTGGTATCGGTGAACAGAGAGACGTATAGGTCAGTGGAACAGACTAGAAACCCAGACATAGCTTCACGCAAGTAAGGTCAATTGATTTTTGACTGAGGTGCAGAAGAGATTTAATGGAGGAAGGATGACCTTTACAACAAGTATTGCTGGCTTAGTTGGTTATCCACAGTCAACACAATGACCTTCGATCTAAATCTCATACCTTATACAAAAATTAAGCCCAAATGGATCATTCTTAATGTAAACCTTACAATTATAACACTTATAAAAGAAGACATGGTAGAAAATCTTTGGGACATCAGTGGTGCATCCATATTGTGGAATCTGCTCAGCAATGAAAAAGGGATGTGATGTATATGCAAAGATTTGAGTAGATCTTAAAGACCTTGTGCTGAGTGAAAAAAACCAACCTCTGAAGTCACATGCTGTATGATTCCATTTATGTAACATTCTTAAAATGACAAAATTATAGAAATGGAGAACGGATAATGGATTAGTTGTCAGGGATTAGGGGTTGGGGTTGGAACAAAGAGGGAAGTGGAGGTGACTATAACGGGGTAGTCTTTGTGACGATGGAATAGTTCTGTACTTTGTGGTTTGTGCTAGTCTACACGTGTGATAAAGTGATATAGAGCTATACCCACATTGTACTAATGTCAGCTTCCTAGTTTTGATTGTATACTGTAATTCATTAAGATGTAACCATTGGGGAATCTGGGTGCAGGATACAAGGGACCTCTGTTACTACATTTGCAACTTCCTTTGAATCTATAATTATTTCAAAATTAAAAGTTTAAAAGAAATCCTTGTTAAAGCATCGAGTAAAAAATTCTTAGAGAAAAACCCAAGTGTGAAGGTACAGGGTGTCTGGAAAGTTAATTCTGTGGCATTTAAACTGGCTTTTACCCAGAGGGCATTTGTTAAAACTTGGTAAATTGGAGTTTCTTTTCCTCAGCCTGAGCATTGAGGAACCTAAGGAAATAATAAGATCTTTCTTTGTGAGGTGATGAGTCTGATAGGTCTTTCCTCTTTCCCCTAAAGCTAAGAGGACTAAACTGGAAACCAACACCAACTCTACCATCCTCCAACCTTGCAAGGAAAATTCATTTTTTCCATGCTTCTCAGTTTTTAATATACATAATATACATCACCTGGAGGGCTTGTTAAAACAAAGATTGCTGAGCAACATCCCCAGAGTTTAAGATTCAGTAGGTGTGGGATGAGGCCTTTAAAATTTGCATCTCTAAGATGTTCCCAGGTAATGGTGATTTTGTTGGTTGGGAAACCACATTTCAAAAACCATTAGTATAGATAAAACGTTGTTGGAGTGAATACGGGGGTAAGATCATTCCCGAGACTTTTGAGCAACCAGCTGACCCTTGTGTGATTTGCAGTTTGAATTTAATACCATCGAGGTGGTCCAAAAGAAAAATCTCTAAGATAGTTCAATTTGGATTTATCCCCGTAATGACAGACTGACAAGAATATCCCAAGACTCTTGTAGGAGCAAATACAAATTCTCTTTGGAGAAACATCTCTATCCCAGGGCTGAAAATTTTCGCAGAGATAAAATTCTAAGTAAGTAGAGCAACTGACAGTTAAAAATAAAAACATAAGGAAACTAAGCATCCTGAGCAGGACTCAACAGCAGACTTGGTAGGAAATAGGAATGATCTGGCACAGAATATAAAATAAGTGCTTAATATGTTTAAACAAAATTGCAAGCTGAAAATATGTTCCAAGTCTCAGAAACTATGAAGAGTATCCAAAGAGATTTTTTTAAGCTAGAAATTATAGAATTGAAAATCATATTAATTGAAGCTTTATTTTAAAAAATCCTCAGTAGATGAATTTCACTGCAGATTATATAAACTCGAAGAAGAAAATAATGAACTGGAATATACATCTAAAGAAATTATTCAACTTGTATTCAAGAGAAACAGTTGTAAACTATGAAAGAGAAGTTAACACCAATTTAAGAATATCTAAATAATTACCTGAATGGCCTTTCATAAGAGAAAATGGTGAATTCATAGCAGTTGAAAGGATAATGGTTAAATATTTTCTACAACTCATGAACAACATTAACCTATGCATTCAAAAGCACAGGAACCTAAGCTGGTTAAATAAAGAAATTCTCACTTAGCCTTGTTACAGTGAAACAGCATAGCACCAAAGACCAAGAAAAGACCTTTGACATATGTAGAGGGGGAAGGCAGATTTACCTTTAATAGTGTCACACCCGGAAGACATTGGGATGCTATCTTAAGTAAAAAGAAAAAAGCCTAGGATTCTATACTAAGGGGAAAAATTAGGGGAAATTCATACATTTCATACCGACAAAAACTGAGTATTTGCAATTAGGAAGTCTTTCACTAAAGGAATTTTTTTTTTTTTTTTAATAGGAGACAGGGTCTCACCCTCTTGTCTTGGCTAGAGTGCAGTGATGTGATCATAGCTCACAGCAACCTCAAACTCCCAGGATTATGCAATCCTCCTGCCTTAGCCTCTTGACTAGCTGGGATTATAAGTGTGTACACGACTAATTTTTAAACTTTTTGTGAGACAAGGTCTTGCTGTATTGCCCAGTCTGGTCTCAAACTTCTGGTCTCAAGCAGTCCTTCCACCTTGGCCTCCCAAAGTACTAGGATTACAGGTGTGAGCCACAGCACCTGGCCTCACTAAAGGAAATTTTGAAGAATGTACTCTAGACAAGGGGAAAGCCAATCTCTGATGGAAGGCCTGAGATATAAGAAGGAATGAAAAACATGAAAGTAGTAAATATCTTAGAAAATCTAAACAATTAATGATTTTTATGAAACAGAAAGCATGTTTCATAGGCTTTTAAAAATAGAATTAATATACATGCCAATGACAGCATGTAAGTCAGAAGAAGGAAGAATGGAGTTAGTATTCCAGTGTATTTGTTGGTTAGGGGAGTAAAGATATGTAACTTTTCAGAGTCCAAAGTTAGTCAGCATATATGTCATAATAAAGAAGAGCAACTAAAAGAAATACAGGTAAAAAGTTGTAAAATAGCCTAGAGAATGAAATAAGGAAAAGTACAAAATCCAAAAGAAAAAAAAAACAGAAAAACATAGTTCGCAGAATAAGTAGAAAACAAAGTGATGGATGTAAATCCAAATATAAGAATTAATTTGAGTGTCAGGCTGAATTTTTAAAATCCAACTATACAGTTGCCCCCCCCCAACAGAAGTATAAAAAGGTTGAAAGTAAAAGGATAGAAAAAAGGTATGTCATGCAATACTAATGTAGATTTTTTTTAAGACAAAAGGCTTTGTTAGAGATAAGTTAGGTTGTTTATACTGAACGCTTCAGTAGGAAAACAAAACAATTCTAAATTTTACACATGTAGTGCTATAACTACAAAATATATAATGCAAAAACAAAATGCAAGGAGGAAAAAGATAGATACAATCACAGGTGGAAGGGTTTAGGTCTTGTCTCATCATCTCATTAACTGATAGAACAAGCAGACTAAGCGTTGACATAAAACTTGTTTTATGATATCCTTTTATCTGTTTTTTGTCTGCAGCATCTGTACTCATGTCCCTTTTTTCACTACTCATAGTGTTTTTTTATGCCTTCTTTCTTTTGCTTTTGTTTAGTTTTGCAATCACCAAATAGTAAGTACCAATATCTTTGTGGTTTTTTGAGAGATAATCCATGATAACTGAACATACCAGAGGTCCATTAATCTTATTTTTTAATCTGTTAATTATAAAGTACACATAACACAAAATTTATCATTTGTTATGTTTAATACATTTACAGTGTTGTACATTCATTACTACTGTATAGTTCTAGGACATTTTCATCATCTTAAAAGGAAACCCTGTACCCATTAAATATTCATTCCTCATTTCCCCACCTCATCCTTGGTGACACTAATCTGCTTTTTGTCTTTATGGACCTGCCCATTCTGGATATTACATATAAATGGAATCATACAGTATGTGTCTTGTTTATTTCACTTAGCATAATGTCCTCCAGGTTCATCTATGTTACAGCATATATCAGCACCTCATTCCTATGCACCACATTTTGTTTATTCATCAGTTGATGGACCTTTGGGTGTTTCTATCTTTTGGTTATTGTGAATAGTGCTGGTATGAGCACTCCTGTGCAAGTTTTTGTTTGAGTATCTGTTTTCAGTTGTTTTGGGTATCATACCCAGTAATGGAAATGCTGGATCATATGTTAATTCTACATTTAACTTATTGAGTTACTCACCAAACTATTTTCCACAGCATTTGTACCATTTTATAAATTGGTTTAAATTCATTTTTCCTACCAGCAGTGTACAAAGATTCTAATTTCTCCATATCTTGCCCAAAGCTTGTTACTGTCTTTTGGATTATAACCACTTAGTGGTGTCTTGTGGTTTTGATTTGCATTTGCCTGATGGCTAATGATGTTCAACGTTTTTTCATGTACTTACTGGCTATTTATATATCTCTTTTGGAGAATTGTTTTTGCCTGTTTTTTAGTTTGGTTGTTTGTCCTTTTCTGTTGAATTGTAAGAGCTCTTTATATATTTTGAGTACTAGACCTTTGTCAGATATATGAGCTGCAAATATCTTCTATTCTGTGGCTTGTCTTTTCACTTTCTTAATGTACTTTGATACACAAGAGTTTTTAATTTTGGTAATGTCCAGTTTATCTGTCTTTTTTCTTTTGTTGCTTGTACTCTTTGTGTCATATCTGAAAAAACCATTGCTAAATCCAGAGTCAAGATGATTTACTCCCCCATCTTGTCTTTTAAGTGTTTTATAGTTTTAATTTTTTTATTTAGATCTTTAATACATTTTGAGTTAATTTTTGTACATGGTGTAGTAAGGGTCTAGTTTATTAATACTTTGCATATGGATATCTAGTTATTCCGTACCATTTGTTGAAGCTATTCTTTCTCTATTGAATTGTCTTGGCACTCTTGTTGAAAATCAGTTGACCATTGATGCATGGGTTTATTTCTGGACTTTCAGTTCTATTACATTGATCTGAATGTCCTTATGCCAGTACTGTACTGTTTTGACTACTGTAACTGTGTAGTAAGGTTTGAAATCAGAAAGTGTGAGTCTTTCAACTTTGTTTTATCTTACTAAAAAACCCAATTTTCTGTTTGCTTTGTTTCATTTGCTGTCATCTCATCTTCATTATTTCCTTCCTTTTACTATATTCCTTGGGTTTATTTCATTGCTCATTTTCTAACTAATTCAGATTAAAGTTTAGTAACTTTTACCCTTTTTTAAAAAAGGTATGAATTTTAAGGCTATAAGTTTCCTTTCAGTATACTGCATAACTGGATCCTACAAATTTTAATGTTTTTTTCTTTCATTATTTTAATCCCAGCTGTCATTTTTAGTAGCTTTTTGTTTATAATTTACTGTTTCAATTTAGTTACATTTAGTTTTGTCATTTTTTAAAACCCTTTTAAACTTAGTTTTGTAAACTTTGATCATTTCAGCGTTTAAATTCATTGCAAGTCTCTTTATTTGGTATGTCAAGAGTTTATTGACAAAATTGAGGAGCTTGCCCTATGAGATACCAAGACATTATAAAATGAAAATAATTAAAACATTATAATATTGATGCAAGGGTAGAAAACAATGGAAAGAGTACAGTGTCCAGAAAACCATCTACTCATCCCCTGCATATATGGACACTCATTACATGACAGAATACTGTTGCAGATCACCAAGGAAAGGATGGGCTTCAGTTAATGGTACCAGGATAATTGGATATACATATGGAAACAAATTAAATTGGGTGCCTTCCTCACACCATACAATAAGTTCCAGATTGAATAAAGACCTTTATGTAGAAGGCAGCCATTACACAAAGCTTTTAAAAATACAAAATAAGAGCATATTATCCATGATTTTGGGAAGGGAACGATTCTTAATCAAGACATAGAAAGTGATGACCGTGAAGAAAGGGAGTGATCAGTTTAGCTACATTGTTTCAGAGCTTCTCTTTGTGAGAAGACTTTGTAAGGGGAGTGAGACAATATGCTTCAAACTAGAGGAAGATATTTGCAACACCCATAACTGAGAAAGGACTCTTATCAAGAGTGTATAAAGAATGTGAAATCACCTAGAAAAAGACTTCAAAAAGAGGAAAACTGAAAAAGTAATAAACAGAAAAGATGTCCAATCTTCTTAGTATTTAGAGAAGTGCAAATTAAAACTAAGCCAGGTATTATTAGTTTTCATTAAAGTCTGTCTACTCCAAGATGGTGTTGCCACTTTGGAAAGGGTAATTTTGTATTACCTTTACTAAGCTGAACATGTGCTTATCCTATGACCCAGCAATTCAACTCCTAGACACCTGAAAGATAGGGTAAATACCCTAGAAAAGCATAAGCAAATGTGTGTGAGAGACATCTGTAAGAATGTTCATAGCAGCACTTTTCATCATAGCCCCAATTTGCAAACAGCCTAAATATCCCTCAGCAGCAGATTGGATAAATAAACTGTAGTATGGTGACAGTGGAATATCATTCTGTAGGAACAGTTAATGAACAATTAAGGAACGATTATAGCCACATACATGCATACACACACATATCAGTTATAAAATCAAGTGAAAGAAGCAAACCACAGAATGATACGTGTGCTGTGATTTCTAAAACTGAAAAATAGCACTGGGATAAATACTGGGATGTGACTGCCCCACTTTTTTCTGCTCCAATTCTGTATTCCCATAACTGTGTTCCCACCACCTGATCACGTCACTTAGGCTCTCAAAATTAACAAGCCTGAAACCAGTTTTCATCTTTCTCCTTTTTCACTTTCACTTGATAGTCTCTTTATTGTTCTTGGTCAGCTTCTCTTGGTAGACTTATGTTTACCGCCACTGTACTTATTTGTGTTTTCATTTTCCTCATGTTTCCAGCTGCTCCCTTTTTCTCTTGTCCCCTCAGTCTCTTACTGCTCCACAGGACCTCATGTCCTTTTCCAGTGCAAACACAGTAGCCACTGAATATGAATTCTTTCAACGTGTCTTTCCTACGTGTAAATGCTTCCCTATTGTTTATAGAATAATGCCTATACTTTTAAAAAAGGAAATGTATTATAGCTCTCACCACTTTTACTCTTTAAAGCCAGTGTTGTTTTTGCCACTCTGTACTACTAACATTGCTGTCTGCTGTAATATTTAATATTATACTTCTCCAAGTTTTCCTTCTTACCCTGATGGCTGTTGCTGTGTGTTTCTCCCTCCCTCCTTTCCTTTCTTCTTTCCTTCCCTTTAAAAAGAAAAGTTTAAGTGTAGGTCTTCCCTAAGGTGCTCTCCTTAGCTTGCATCTTTCATCTCATTAATTGGTATGTAAAATGAGAATTTATATAATGTAATAAGTATGTTTTTTATTTGGGTTAATAATATTTACTACCTTTCCTAGCACACAGACTGTAATTTCTTCAGTTTTCGCTTCTTCCTCATTCCCTTTATGTCCAGTTGGTTAGCAAATCCTACTGATTCTTTCCAGTACTTCTCAAGTCTTTTTCTCATTTCCATTGACCTGGCCAGGCTCATTTACCTTGTTTAAAGTCCTCAGATGGTTTTCCGATGGTCTGTAGTGCAAAAATAAATTTATCCTACCTTTCTAGCTTTGTTTCCAGCAGTGGATCCTTTGTGAAACCTGTATATCCAGCAAAACTGACTACTTTTTGTTGCCAGTTTCTGTCCTTTCCTCCCACTATTCATTGCCTTCAACCACATTCCTCATCTCCACCACCTCCTTTCTCTCCCTACACAGTGAAGCTCAGAAAGAAAGATACATAAGTGAAAGTTATCTTTTTTCAGGCTAAATTCTTAGCCTTAAAGATTTCCAAAGCAATGTTATTTGTATCTTTTCTGACCCTGTTTCTGCCTTGTTTTGAAATGAAGTTGAGTGTCTTCTTTGTACTAACTAGTTTCTCTGTTTCTTGGAGTCAAGGCATCATCTTTATTTCCTCCTTGGAGCCTGGAACAGTGTGTTGCTTATATATATGACTTAATGGGAAAATAATACAAACCAAAAAACCACATTTTCTTTTTATTAACCTCTATAATTTTGGGGGGAAGAGGATTCCTAAAACATTAAATTTTAGAGTTGCATGACCTTATACTAATTTATTCCAAGACCAGATTTTTATGGATGAGAAAAATGTACTTCCAGAATTTAAGTGAATTCCACAGTATCACACTGCTCAAGTAATTTATGGCTTCTGAAATTTTTATTTTTTATTTTTAGAGATGAGGTCTCGCTATGCTGCCTATGCTAGAATGCAGCAGCTATTTATAGGCCCAGTCATAGTGTACTGCAGT
The DNA here is from genome assembly GCA_963574885.1 of Lepilemur ruficaudatus. NCBI lineage: Eukaryota > Metazoa > Chordata > Mammalia > Primates > Lepilemuridae > Lepilemur > Lepilemur ruficaudatus. The sequence goes on along the minus strand of CAUYRT010086540.1, from coordinate 51,618 downwards.
CTCAGCCTCTCCAGTACTGAAATTTTTAAACTTTATTTTGACTTTAGAAGCAATGCAGTTGATTTGAATACTTGGAAGAGTTTTAATCCTTTAGTTCTCCCTCAGGCCTAGAGTGTAAGTCTTCTGCATTCCCCCAGGGCCTCCACCTTCCTCAGTTTGCCTTCAGCCCTATAGGGGAGCAGGGATCCTAGGTGGGCTGGGATTGCTATAACCTAACTGGATGTAAGTCCCTAAGCAGAATGGTGGTCTCCTTTCTTCATGTTAGTCCATAGAAATTCACTCCTCTGTTCCTGTTTCCCTTTCCTCCCTACCAGAAGCTGCCCTCTTGTTTTGTTTTACTGTTTACTGCTCTTCCTCAGACCTTTGTGGCTGCCAGGAAATCTTTATTATTTTTTGTAATGTCTTTTACAACTTACATGTGGCCTGATGGTTATATGGTTTTAAGAAAAATACCATAAGGAGGGGTGATTGTCCTTAGTTTTCATTTTAGTCATCCATAAAAATCTGAATACCACCCAAATTTATACCACTTTATCCTCATCTTTTCCTAGCACCTACTTGTTGGTTCTCTGATATCATTTATGGATTATAATGCACTGTTCTCAAGAACACATATTCCTTATTGTATACAGGAGAATTGGGACAATAGGACATTTTACTTACAGAATTAAACTTGCTTTTTTCTCCATCTGCTTTGGCAGCTCAGGTTGACATTTGCTGCTTTGCTTATGATTCCTGCCTTTGGAGTACTACTTGCTTTTAAATTGTCTGGATGAGCCCTTATCAGGACCCATTATTCTAATGCATGTTATATTACATGTATGTGATGGCAAATTTCCTAACATCTGAGTTTTTACGAATTTCTGAAAAGTAGCTGAAGTGTTCTTCCTATCAAAAGTAAAGACAGTACATTACAATGCTTAGATGGTTTTATTTTTTTGCTTTCAAGAGCTATTTTGGACTAGAATTCAGTTGCCAATAATCTGTATTTAGATTTCCTACAACTGGGCATACAGTTAATAACTTATCCTTTTCTTTCTGACTCATAGTCATTTTGGGACTTTTCCAGAACATGGTGGTACTTCAAGAGTTTTTGAAGCACATAGGACTATTTGGTTCAGTTCAGTAGTAATATTTGTTGAGTGTTTATGTACTTGGCACTGTGGTAGGCAGTGGGGGAGATACCAGAATGAATAAAGAGGACATGTTTATCAATAGAGAGTCTACTGCATTAATTTTTTTTCCTTGAGTTTCTGAAGCCAAGTAATTGAGTAGAATGAAATAGCTGATGGAGATTATGTGTGTAACCAACGAAGAATTTTGTTTGTTTTTGACATTGTCCCTATTAATAATTGCCTGTAATAAAACTTTTAAAATCTATATTCTTTAGAAATATTTTATATTTATGGTTCATTGTTTTGAGTTGTAAAAAGGAAAGGGAACTAAAGTTGGTTGAATGCTTACCAGGTGTCAGTTTCTTATTTAATATGGATTATTTAATTTGAATCTCCCACTAATCTGGAAGACAGTTGGAAATATCTCCATTTTACAGATGAAGAAACTAAGGAATCAAATGGATTAAAAAAGTTGCTCAGGATCAGATAACTAGTAAGTAGAGAGACAAATTTTGAATCCATATCAGACCTGCATTAAAGCCCTCATTCTTTCCAGGCATCTTTGATTCTCCTGGGAAGATGATGCCTGTGCCTTCAAAAGAGGAATCTGGGGCTCTTTGTGATATCAGGGTGCCAGGAGTTTGCGACTCTCCCAACGGGTCGGGTCCCAGGCAGGAACTTTACAAGAGATTGGAAATAAAGAAGACAGAGACAAAGTATAGATGGGGAAATCAGAGGTCCTCCAGCATTCCCGTGAGCCAGGAGGCCACAAGTGGAGTCCCGCATCAGTATTTATTCTTTCAGCAAACAATTATCATCAGTCACTGATTTACATGGACATATCATGAGTTTAGGTTTCAAGATCTCCCAAAGTAACAATAAACTAGCTAAGTATACACAAGTTAAAGATAAAATCGTGGGTCATCAGTAAGGCGTATAATCCAAATGGCAACAAAGAGACGACGTACTTCTCTCTACTTTATCTAGTTCCTTATTTACTGAGAATATGAACTCAGGAAAGAGATAGGAACATTGCCTCAGGCTTACAGTAGCAAACTGCTTTTATCTACTGGGCTGACATCCTTTGATCATTCTCTTCACCCTTGGAATACAAGCCCTAGCAGTTTGCAGACATCCAGGCTGTAGCTCTCAGACTTCAACATGGGTCCATTTGCAGACATCCCTGGAATGTCCCCCTCAAGGTCGAGCTGCTTTTGCTCAGTGAACTGACATGTCCACAGGTTGCTCTTTGGCAAAGTCCTGTCCCACTCCTGGGGTTCTCATGTCTCAATCCTAACCCTCAACATCAAGAGTGTTTTTTTATTTTTTTGACTAAGAGAAAATTATTTTCTGAAGTGGCAGAACCATTCTTAATACTATGAGCTGGTTGGATATTTTCATATCCTAAGGGCAGAAACCGCCAAACAAAGGATTGATTGCCTTTGACTGTTGATTTTTAAAAAGATCTTATAAAGAAGTGTTCTTGCCAAACTAGAGCAATCCATCATACTATTACTGTCTATTTGAAAGATAACCTTAGATGATAGCAAATACTGTTTGCTTTATTGATTCATCCAGAAAAACTGTTTGCACCTAATAATCCTATTTTTCAGGTATAATTTATATTTATTTTAATATCTATGTTAATAACTATGAATTACTTTCATCAGTTTGAAAATACATGATTTGAAGAAAGATGGCAAGTTATTGATGTAAAAAATACGTTATCAACAGTATTGTAACTAGATAACAATTTGTCTTTATAAAACTACCTTGATTTCTCTTCATTAAGGGTCCTCTTAGCTAAGCTGTGTAAAACAGGAAATATGGCTGTTATCCAGTGTTCTTACAGAAACGAGTGAAATAAAGCAAACAATTAAAAAAAGTTTATTTTAAAAGGGTACTTAATTTCTCTATGGTTGTGGTATGATTTTTCTGGCTCTGTAGTCCTTGTCCTTTTTCACTGTATTGAGAAATAGTCATTAGGTATATATCCATTAAAATTTTCAAAATTGAGATTGGACCTTCACAACTATTCAAACAGAAATAATCAGTACTGCTGACTGAACCCATTGATGTCATTTTGTATCATCAGATTTAATATAAATAATGTCATCCTCCCATGACTGTGACAAAATTTATACTTCCACTTCACCTTCTAAATTATCCTGCACATTGACTAGATACATTGACATTTTTATTCTTTTTTATGTATTATCAGCTGTTGACAATATTATTATCATATTTATGTAAATGTTGCCTCGTATGAAAATTTCAAAGCTTTGCCAATTCTTGCTAACCAAGATGATGATAAACTAAGAAGATTCTTATTCCATCTTTTGAGGATAATGTAAAATTATTCCTTTGTCTATAAAGGATCTTTGGCAAAGGTTTTTTTTTTAAAGAGTGTTACATTCCTAGCCATTTTATTGTTAGCTAAGTACCTGAATGATATTTTAGACATGAGTAAAAGGAAGGAGCTTTCAGTTGTCAGGGAGTGAGCATGTCTCATGAGTTACAGTTGTGGCATGACAATTGGATTACAATTATCTCTTGGTGAATCAACTTCATCGAAACCTAATTGCATATTATATTGCTTAGTCACTTCCTGATTCAATTTTGAGCAGTTACATAGTAATGTAATAGCGTATTTATACTTCATAGCTTGCAGAATGTCCTTGGTGAGTAGTCTATAAGAAATTGAAGACAAATGAAAATCCTTTTAGAATTCAGCTTAGTTTTTTTCTTTTTGAATTTGAAGTGATTATAAATGTCCTTATGTAATAAGAAGAGAACGCTAGGTATATTTAAATATTTTACCTGCTATAACTTTTTGTTAATTGGAAATGAGACAGGTTTTTAAAAGAAACATTTTTTCGATATATATTTTAAGTCCCTATGTCTTATAAATATAATTGGTTTGCTATTTTGGCTGTGATCCAAATGGGGAAAAAATAACTTTTACTGTGATGCAACACACTCATGTGTGTATTGTTAAAACAAAAATAACAAAAAAAAAACTCCAAAAAACTAAGACCTGTTAAATTTAACAAAGTTTATTTGAGCAAGTAAAAGGTTCTAGAACCAGGTAGCACTCATGAACCAAAGATGATTCTGAATGCCCCTATCTACAGTCAGCTGTGTTTATAACAGGGAAAAACAGGAAATACCTTACAGAGATTACCTGATTGGTGCAGCTTATTGTTTGCCTTATTTGAGTATAAATTGGCAGCTTTCAGTTTGGGATTGGCTGAGGGTTCAGCTACTGTGATGGGCTGAGAGTTGCTTAGCTACAAGGGTATTCTCCTAGGTTAAGTTTTAACTTGTTTACAGTTCACTCTGTATAGAGTCAGCTTCGGGCCAAGCATGGAGGTCACTCTGAGTCAAACTTAATTTAACAGTATAAACATAAGTTTCACAAATATTTATACTTACCCCATGAGCTACATTCCAATATTCCATATTTTCTTCTATTTTATTAAAAAACAGTTCTAATCAACCAAATAGATTTCATGACCCATGAAGTGGGTTGGAACTCATAGCTTGGAAAATACTGCTGTATGCGATTGAAAAATAAATTGTTTACCCCATGAACAACTGACTATTCTGAATCAGCTTGAATATTTGGAAACCTTTATTATTGCAATTAGTAGCTGCTTAAAAATAATCTTGCTTTCTTGAATCCTTCCTGCTGTGTAATCACCAAATGTTATTTCACTTTTGTTTTCTGAATGATTAGGTGTTGGACTAATCATTCATTTAACTGAATGATTAGGTGTTGGACTAAGAACATCTGAGGTACTAAGCCCAAAAAGGAAAATTTAATCTTGATTGAGATAACGTGGTTATCTGTGCACTCTTAAAATTGAGACCATTTTAGTTAATAGAAAATAAATTTCAAGTTATTGTTTAAAAGATGTCATTAACCAGAACACAGCATGAATCTTCTGTAATGAAAACATTCTAAATATGAAAAGTTTATCTTGTAGACAAATGTAATTTTATTAATATTAATTGTAAATGACCATAATTATTATGAGAAATATTTGTGAACATTAATAACTCAGTTGCTTCATTTATATTGGGTTGTGTTACATGTTTTATTTGCATAAACAAGAAACTTAACATTTCTTAGTTGACAAAAAAATTAGATATGTATAACTTTTAGTACAATATAAAAAATATTAAGTATCATGAGAAATATAGGTAAAATTGTATGAAAAGTACCATTTTCTGGCCTTATATGATGGCTTATATTTGAACACTTGGAGATAGTAGATAAGGGCATTTCACATAAGGGAAATAGAGTCATAAAGGCAGAAAAGTTTAATATGTTTAAGAAATAAAAAGTATTTCAGCTGAATGCACTTTGTTCTAGAGGCAAAGGAGAGAGAGGATTAACATCTCTTGTATACCTACTTGGTACAGGAGATAGGATGGATTTGAATGGGGTAAAGTTAGGCAGGGAGATTAGTTATGAAATCATTGAATTAGTTTAGAGAAGAAGAAATGAGCTTTGAAATAGGACAGTACCTATGGAAATAGAAAAGGTAATTTACCAAGACAAGAGAGTAAAATCAACACAATTCGACAACTAATTAGGATAATTAGGAAATATCTGAGTATCTGCTGTGCAATTCTGGGAACCCAACTGTGAACAAAACATGTGTTCTTTGCCCTTATAGATGTTTCAGTCCAATGAGGAGCTCAATTCATAGTAATGGATTTTTCTGCCATGGAAGAAAGCCAGATGTGCCTTGGGAGTGAATACATTGACAGCTGAACTTGAAACCTTAAGGATGAATAGCTCTTGACAGGGAAAGTGAGGGGGGAAAGTATGTTATAGGCAAAAAAAAAAGACAAAACAAAACAAGCCACAAACAACAACAAAAACCCAAAAACAACTTCATGTTGGCTTGACAGTGAGATTGTGGTACTTTTAAAGCAGTCCACTGTGGCAAGGTCCTGGGATTGAAGAGGGAGGAGAATCTCGTAAGAGAGGCGACCAGGGCCAAATTATCCAGAGTCCTGGAGTCCCTGGAATCCCTTGATTCTTGGCCCAAGCCCTGAAGAAGACTTGGGTTTTATCTTAAGAACAGACGGAAACCATAGTGTGAGTTCAAGCAAGGGAGTTCAGGATTAAAATTGCATGTTAGAAGGATTATTTTAGCTAAGGATGTCTTATAACTAAGGCAGAAACTTAAGTAAAAGACAAAGAAAGTGATCCAGAGGGATTCAGCATATGCAAGAGTAGGAAGTATAGCTGGACCTCTGAAAACCAGACATGCTTATCAATTAGTATAAGGTGCTCTGCCTCTCCAGTGTCACGGAGTGTCTTGTCTCTCAAGTCTGCTTCCTTATTCTTTCTGTGTATACTGGCTTCTCTAACCCACAGCCTTTTGAGTTTCTCTCCCACTTCAGAATCCCCCTGGAGAGGGTCTGGTTGGCTGATTGGCTCTTATGTCAGTTGTCTATCCTTGGTCTAATTAGCTGTAGCTAGGAGGGCAGGGTTATATAGCATAAACATAACTACTTCAAAGCCTACCCTTCTTATAGTTAAGGGGCTGCTGGGAGTTGTGGGCTAGGCAGTTTTCTCAGAAAGAACCAACTTCAAATGTCACTCTGATTGCAGTGTATGGAATTGATGGCAGGGATCCTTGTAGGAGAATATGGTAATCTAGACAGTAGATAATGCTGATCTGAATTAGTGCGGTGAGTAAGAAGAGAACTCGTTTGTGGTGGATTAAATTTTGAAACTCCAGAATGGTGTGGGAGTTTGAATGTGGGAGGATAAAGGGTGTCAAGGATGATGTCTGTACTGGCTCGAATACCTCAACAGATGATGATAACAGTACCTGAGTTGGAGGAACACAGAAGCAGATTTGATGGGGATTGAGGGAGATGAAGAATTCATTTTTTTATATGCAGTTTGAGGTAGTTTGAGGTAGTTTGCCGACAGCTCAGTGGAGATGTCTAGTAGACCTTTGAATGTATGCATCTAGAGCAGAGGGAAAAGTTCAATAGTAGATAAATATTTGAAATTAACCTGAGAGAGTATAACAAAAGAAGAGGGCCAAGACAACACTGAAGAGAATCATATTGCAGGGCTGAATGAAAGGAAAGGAGCCTATAAGGGAGTCTGGGAAGGAATAGAAGGGTGTGAGAACAATCAGGAGTATGAAATCTTTCGAGGAAAGTGTTTCAGGCAGGAGAATGTGGTCGATAGTGTGGAGTGCTGCTGAGCAGAGTAAAGTTCTGTTGAGTTCAGAAACAAGGAGCCTTGATGAAAGAGTTTAATGGGACTTGTGAATAAGGAAATGGGATTGAGGACTTTGGGAGGCGAAGAGATCAAAGTACCAAATACAAACAGTGCTTAAGCAATTTAGCTGTGAGGGGAAGGAGAGAGGAGCCAGTGGCTAGAGATGATTTTGACAATGAAGTAAGGTTTTTAAGTATGTGTATTTTTTAAAATAGTAGGGTCTTGCTCTTGATCATATTTTAGTGCTAAGAGAAAGAGCGATAATCAGTTGAGTAAGATAAGAGAGTTATTCAGAGCAAAAATAAGTATGTGGAAATCGGTTTCGTGGTTGGAGGTTGAGGTATTTCCTGAATTTTATTTTCTCTAGGATTATCTAAAAGAAAAGTAGGGTTGAGCATTTAAGGAGCAGGGGGACTGTTTGGAATAGATACTATAGAAATTAGAGCAGGTAACTGACTAGGGTAATGAGGATTTTTTCCCTGGCTTAGATTTGAGGCCTTGAATTTAAAACACAGCACCAATACGCACCATTGTATTTGTTTTGTTCTTCAGTCTAGTTATAGGCTCAAAAGGAAAAGACAACTAGTTTGGCCCATGCTGTGCTACTTCAGATTGGGATATCAGGAGAGAGCAGGGCAGAGATATTGGCACAGTGGCCATCTAACTAATGGACCATAGAATATAAACTGAGGAAAGAAAGAGGAAAAAGAAAGAGAGGACTAATGGAAAAGTCAGTTGTTAAAAGCCTGAGGTCCTTACTTGTAAAGAATAAATGAGTAACTCAGTTTGAGACGCTAAAGGAGAATGAACCAGTAGCTTCTTGGCTATTTCCAGCCTGTGTTGCTAGAAGAATGTTATTGCCAATAAAAGAAATAAACATGGAAGGACGAGTTAGTTTTGGAAGAAATTGAAGTTGGATTTTCACTATCTCTAGTTTGAATACCTATGGAACATTCATACCAAAATGACCAAGGAGCAGTGGAAAATATAGGAGAGAGGTCAAGATGGAAGCAGAAAATGGGAGATTGTAATTTGAGCCACGAATTTGCCAACAAATATAAAGTAATAAGGTCCACTTAGGTACTGTGTACATTTAAGGAGTGGGAAGTCGAAGTAGCCAGAGAAAATGTGCTTGCAAGCTTTAAGCAATTTATGAAAAAACTCAAGAGAAGTTAAAAAGGTTGACTGAGCAGGTCACAGGATTTGGGGATTTGTGAGGGCTTCTCTTAGGGGTGAGGAACCTGTGCCCTCAAGGCCACATGTAGCCCTCCAGATCCCCAGGTGCTGCCCCTTGGCTGAATGCAAACTTCACAGAACAAATCCCTTTGTTTGTTGTAACTTGTTTGTTAATTTGTTTTAACAAATTAAAAGATTTGTTCTGTGAAATTTGGATTCAGTCAAAAGGCTGAACTCAGTTACCGTAACTGACTTTTTTGGCAGTATGTTTATTGCCAGTGAAAGATGTGTATTACACGTGATTTTTAAAATATCTCCCCATTATGCTGACATTTAGAAAATAACTTTCATTAGCCTCCTTATAAAAAATTCTTAGCCATATTCTGCCTTTCTGAGGTGAAGTCCACTGGTCATTTAATTTCTTAATGCTTCAGGAATATCACAGGTACTGATTATTACTCAGGGCTATAATTCTGTTGGGGCCTTTGAGTGCTGTTAGGACCATTTTTTTCCTTGTACTTGGTGCTTCCTGTGTGCTCTGTTTTCTGAGGCCTTCTTCCTCTTTGTTGCATCAAGTCATTTGGGTTTACTATTCAAGGATCTTTTTCCCTCGAAACACTTCACTGTGTTATAGTTTAAAATTGTTAGAGGCCCCTTTAGGTATATCTGAGGACATGGAGAAAAAAACTTAGTGGCTTTTACTATGCTCTCACAACATAGAATACTTTTGTGACCTCTCGTCACTGAAATGTATGAGGATTTCTCTCCAGCAGACACCAGCAGGGTATCATCTAATTCAGTTCAATTCTGACACTGTCTGCCTGGAGACAGCATCAGATCCTACATGTTGAGGGCTCAGTCCCACAAGACCGGCCCCCACTTTGGATGCCAGTCATAAGCACAGGTTGTGGCCTTGCATCTGATTTGCCAGCTGTAAATTGTTCCCACCACCCTCTTCTTTGGTTTGATTAATTTGCTAGAGTGGTTCACAGAACTCAGGGAAACACTTTACTTACATTTACCCACTTATTACTAAATATAAAGGATATTACAAAGAATATAGAATACAGATAAATAGCCACATGGAAGAGATGCATAGGGTGCATAGGTATGGGAAAAGGGGCACAGAGCTTCTGCGCCCTCTCCAGGTATACCACCCTCCAGAATTTGCCTCTGTTCAGCTATCCAGATGCCCCCAGAACTTAGTCAGTCCTTTTAGGTTTTTATGGAAGCTTCATTTCATAGGCATGGTTGAAATTGGTTTACCAACTGGACCTTCTGACCTTCAGTTCTCCTTCCCTCCTGGAGTTGGAGGGACTGAAATTTTCAGCCCTCTAATCACATGGTTGGTTCCCCTGTCATCAGTCAACTCATTAGCCTACAAAAAGTCATTTACCACTTTGGAGATTTCAAGGAAACTGGATAAGATCAAATGTGTATTTCACAATATCACAGTATAAATAAACACTTAACGTTTAGTTAGCACTGTTGACATTCATGAATCAAAAAATCTAAACCACAAAAAACGAAGCCATTTTATCACTTCTGCTACCTGTCATGGTAAATACTCATGTTATATTTAAATTGCCTTTAAATGATTTCGTGCGCTTTTCCCATATGTAGTTATTGAACTGCTACAGACAGTCTTAAATTTCTTTTGGGGAGGGGAAAGAGGATTATAGCAGAAATACATAAATATACTGCAGATTTATACAGGGAAAAAAAACTTTTGTTTTTAGTTTCTTGTCTTTGTTACTAATATTATTTCATTGGTGGTGAAAAAAGAGATTTATTTTTTTATGGGCAAAGCTCTGGGCTTTCTCCCGTGATAGGCAACTTGAAGATGAGCTAAAGCATAAAAGTGAAGCAATTTCAGAGTGATTGATACAGGTTTGTAGCTGGACAATTAAACTTTATACTATTCTTGCAAGTTTTCAACTTAGATTTGTCATATTTGGTTATCACAATCAAATGGAAATACTATTTTTTTTCCCCCATCTTGTTGAGCTTTCAGATTCTGAAACAGGATATAATTTACTCTAAAACTCAGTGATTATTTTTTTCTGGTGGGAGCAGACCCATTAATTATACAAAGCTGTTACAGACTCAAATTTTCTAACACTTACCTAGCACTTTTTAAAAATTCTGATCATAATTACATTGCTGGCAAGATAAACTAGTAGTAATTATATGTGGAATTAAATACTACAAGTAAACTTCTGTATAAAATGCATCTGGAATACTTCTCATTTGCTATTCTTAATTTATGGTTTTAAGAAGTGTCTCTGGTGGTTGTTGAATGTGATCAACCTTTTCTTCTCTAATGAGCCTGAGAATCTTATTAGTGAGATACTTGGCAAAAGTTATTATGAGAAAAGTTGAAGCATTTGAATCTGTCTCAAGGAATGAATTTTTTTTGTGTAACCAATTTTTTGGATAGGTGAAGATTTAACCCAATACAGTACATTGGAAGATGTCTTTAAAGCTAGACATTCTTTCTTATGTAAAAACTCATAAAAATTTTATAGATATTTATGAATTTTTCTTAGACTTAAAATTGAAATATCTTTTGAGTACCTTGAGAAATAGTATATTTTTGACAAATTAAGTTATGTATTTTTATTGAGTTGAATGCCATTGGGAAATTGGCATTGCCTTTTTACTTTTTAGCCCCTAACATTAATTATTTAGATACAGCTGAATAGCCCAAAACCAGCTTTCTAATATTTTGAGATTCTTGTCAATTTCAGTGCAAAGTAACTTTAGAATCTTGGATACCAGCTAACTGAAGTGTTATGGTAATATCACACCCATATTGTTTCTGTTACTTAAAGTTTGTTGTTGTTTAAAAAGTAGCTAGACTGGCGGATTGCTTGAGGCCAGCAGTTTCAGGCCAGTCTGAGCAAGAGCAAGACCCTGTCTCTACAAAAAATAGAAAAATTAGCCAGGTGTGGTGGCACATGCCTGTAGTCCCAGGTACTCGGGAGGCTGAGGCAGGAGGATCACTTGAGCCCAGGAGTTTGAGGTTGCAGTTAGCTATTATGATGCTAGCTGCACTCCAGCCAGGGTGACAGAGAGGCTATCTCAAAAAATAATAAATAAATAAATAAAATAAAAATAAAAAGTGGCCAGAAACACGGTACTTACGTTACCGCTGAGAATACTGCTGTAGAGTCCTGAGATCACTAATAGATAATTTGAATGTCTGAATGAAGTCCTGGAAACAAGTTTTGAAGCTTAGTAATTTCATGTGTCTACTGCTGTTTAGTTAAAGGCATCCTACTCAAAATACAGAAATTTTGAAGGTATATCTGTCTTAGCATCATTTTGTGGTTGGAATGTAATAAACCTACTCAAGTAAGCTCAATTAAGAATTAAATCTATCTTATGAATTGATCTTTAAAAACCTGATTGCAGACATACAAACCAGTCCTTCTCCTTCCACCCTGCCTTTGTGGGTGGTGGTCAGATTCTCCTGTAAGAAGAGGGCAAACTAGGTATGATTGGTGTATGTGGTAGAAAGAACATGTGGTGGGCCAGGGCAACCAACGTTGTTTCTTGGCTGTAATAATTTCTTTCTGCACTCATGAGCAACTAAAGAAACATGCTAATTATACTGATGCTTAAGGGATTTGCCCTCTACTTTCTTATAGAGGAGTTGTGGGAGTAGGACCCTAACCTCTTCTCTGTAAGAGAATACTGCAGAAAGGGAAAAGGAGAAGAAAGAATCTCAAATTTAAAGCAACATTGAATTAATTTTTATATTCTGACTTCTTCCTGGAAGCCTCACTTTTTTTAAATGCTTATGGTAGTAACATGTTATCATACGTGAGTTTAACTTTTGAATATCCAGCTGTACATGTCTTGCAGACAAATCAAGTGACAGTTTAAATAGTATAGACAATTCTGCCCATCCCAGGGAGCTTACACCCTTGCAGATGGGAATCTGCTGTCCTCTCTTAGTTCCTATTTGTCTCCAATAGGGTAAGCATCTCATCGTTAGTGTGGTTCTAGTTTAAATAGAATGTTATTGTTTGAAATATTAATATATGTTATGATTTAAGGAATTTTTAGGAATTTTTGACTATGCCAATTTTGTGGCTGTTTGGAGGAGTGTGGAATTTTGTGCATTCTGGGGTTACAGTCACTGTGTAAGGCCAAAGTCAGAGCAAAACTTGTAAGTTCCTTAACTCATAAAAGTCAATGTAAAATCTTTTGTGTACACACATACACTCCTGAACAGTAATTCCTATGCATATTTAAAGTGGAGAATCACTAAGTTAGACTAAAAGGCAAAAGGAAAGTATACAGGTATCTGTTCATTCAGCTTTAAAGATGGTATATAGGTAGGGAATTGTACAATGTTCCATCTTGCCTTCTGGCTTTGCCTCATTTTGTTTTAATAATCTTCTAAAATCTTAATAATTTATTTTTTCAGAGAATTATAAGAACTCATTGAGCCTCACCTTTCTGTGAGATAGCCTCTGCAGTCATTTGATTAAATTCTAAGATTAGCCATTAAATAGATTTATGATGCAACTTTGTTGTATTGTAGTTTTCTTTTGCTTTGGTATTTCACCAACATCACTTTTGGGAAAGTCCTGCTTCTCATCTCTGTTAAAGGCAACAGAGGAAGAGATTTGGTATCAACTCCTTCATTGAACTAGAGTGGGAAGAAAGGGAATTTGTAGGCTCCTAGGTTTGTGATTGCAATGGATATCAATGAAAAAACCCCTTTAAGAGGGTAAAAATGGGGGGAAGTAATTGGGAACTTATCAGTCTCTTTTTAGAGCTCTTTTCTGGTCTAGCATGTTCTCAGATTTAAGAAGATTACTCATACTCTTACCCATCATCTGTGTGTTCAATATATAATCTCAATTACAAGATTATAAAATAATTTCCCTTTAATAATATGCCTTAGGTGAGAATGGGAGTAAAATTCTGATTCTCTTCGTTTGGTGCTAGTGACAGCAGTGACTGAAACACAATCAGGCTATCTTAATCTGAGCCCCCTGGCATGTGCTCAGACCCAGGCAGGCCTACTTTTCATATGGCTCTGCGACCTTGTCATAGTTGAAGAACTACAAATGTCAAGAGTGAGCACTGCTTTCACACCATCCAGTAGCCAGTCTCCTAAGGAAAGAAGAAAAGCACACCTCCTGAGAGACATAAGTAGCTAGTCTGCCATAATTTACCTTTCGGAAAGGAGGAAGGGGAATTTACCATAGGATGCACCCTATACTGCATATATTGTTTCCCCTTCTCTCAGTTAAATTGTGGGAAAATCTGTTGTTGGAGTAGGCCTTCTTAGTGCATGACATAGTGTTATTTCTGTATTAATTAATTAAAACATAATTGAAAAATAAGCTTTGAAAAATACATGAAACTGAAATAGATGTGTTTATGTAGCGGCAGCTGAGATCTGCTAGAGGCCAATTGAGGGCTTCTAAGGAAAGATATTAAATTTAAGCTTATTACTCTTACAGGCAAACAATTTAGGTGTGACATCAAGAAACACTCACTATATTCTGAAAGTAGTCAGACATCATTACTTAGGCCTAACTTCATAGTGCCCCCTATAATGCGCAGAGCTGTCATTTTAAAGGTTATTATCTACCTGCTGAGGAAACAGCCCATAGCAGTTCCTTAGCATGGATGAGCTCCATAGCATGTGGTTCTGCTACCTTGTCCGTAACTGATTAGACTGACAAGCCTCTGGCCCAAGGCTAATGACCTATATGAGGTGGTCTGGTATGAAAACTGCACAAATGGCAGTAATGAAGATTAAACTAATAATGTTCTCTTTCTCTTTTGTAAACTATTCCTTGGGAGAAGGAAAATGACAGGCAGTTCATAATAGGAGCTTAAAGTTATAATTTGTTCATTTATTGTTCATTCATTCATTTAACATCTGTTTGAATTCTTACTGTTAGCCAGGTACTGTTCTAGGCACTGGTGATTTATTCATGAACAGAACAAAATTTTGCTTTCATGGAACTTAGGTTTGAGTGGGACAGATAACAATAAGTATGTAATATGATGCCAGCAGTGATAAGTGCTGTGAAGGAAAATGAAGCAGGCTAAAGGGAGAGAATGCTATTAAAGGGTATCATTTTAGATAGGCTAGTCATGTGTGAAGCCACGTAAAGAGATTTATTGTAGGAAATTGGCTCTCATGGTTATGGAGACTGACAAGTCCCAAGATCTGCAGTTTGCAAGCTGGAGACCCTCAAGAACTGATGGTATAGTTCTGGTCCAAATCGAAAGGCCTGAGAACTGGGAGACGTAATGGTGTAGTTCCAGTCCAAAGGCCAGTGAGGGTCAAGACTCAGGAAGAGCTGATGTTTCAGTTTGAATCTGAAGGCAGATTTTGATGTCTGAGCTCAAGGTAGGCAGGAGTTGTTTTTTCTATTTATTCTTTTACAAGGGTTAGCTTTTTTGTTCTATTCAGGCCCTCAATTGATTGGATGAGGCCCATCCACCTTACGGAAGGTAATCTGCTTTACATAGTCTGTCAATTTGAATGTTAAAGTCATCCAGAAACACCCTCACAGAAGCACTCAGAAAAATGTTTGACCAGTTATCTGGTCACACAGTGTCCTAGGCAAATTGACATGTAAAATTAACCGTCACAGATAGGGCTTTTTGGTAGCCCCAAGTGAAGGTTAAGTAAAGATAGTTGGGGATCAAGTTACCCTGTTGACTTACTGCCAGGATTACCTGGTAATTAGAGCTGTCTTGAATTCTGAACCACCTTTCGTTGCCTGAATTATTTTCTAGTGTTTGTGGAGTCTGGCTGTATGGTTGCATTGAACTTACTCTTTTCTCCCTGAGTATGTTTTGTGTAATTATTAAGCTTAATTCGCCTCTTCATTCAGGAGTGCCAGACTAACCATTTTATGGGTGGGTGAGCCTGATAGTGGTGCAGTCTTGTTCCTTATATAGACATCACAGAGATAAACCTCGAGTCATAAAAACCTAATACATTCTGGTTTTTTTCCTGCTAATGAAGGAGAACACTGATGAAGAGAAACCAAAAAATTTGTTAAGTACTTTGTCACTTTAAAAAGATTCATATTCTTGGTTAACTTTTTAAGCAGTTATTTATTAAATTCTAACTCTATGAAGAGCTTAAGTGTTTTGGAAGTCTGAAGATGTAGGAAACATAGCCCTTGCCCTCACACCACAGTCTGGTAACAAAATCTGCAAATCTGCGTAAGTAATATACAGCAAAATAGTTTAGATGAGAATTTAGGTTCTAGCTGGTTTGAGTGGAAAAGGCTTCATGAAGATCATATTTAAGCTAGTCTTAGTTAGAATTTGGATAGATACAAAAGAGGGAGTGGAATACTTCATGTAAGGGAAAGGAAAATGACCAAATCAAGCGCATGTGAGTTTTGGGGATGGTAATTGAGCCATGTTGACCATGAGTGTAATGTTCTTCCCATAGGAATAATGAGAGCTGAACCTCAATATTTCCATAACATTCAAGTGCATCTTATCCCTTTTGAGCCTCAGTTTTCTCATCTATTAATATGAAATGGGATAATGATGGCCTTTTATTTTTTAACTAGTAACATCTAAATTCTATAACTATAGTTCATTTTTAACCTAAGAAGCCCTCCTGAGTAGACAAATGAATCCACACTATTTCCTCCTCACACAGCTTCCACACTATTTCCACACTACTTCCACACTATTTCCACTATTTCCACTAAATCCACACTATTTCCTCCTCACACAACTTCATGATGGAGAGGACAGTATATCAGGTGCATACTTCAAAATCTCACCAGTATCCTTAATGCCCTGATCTTGGTAAATGTGGAAAAACTCAGACTCAAACTCAAGTGCTTTTTTCTGTTCTCTCACTCAAGAGCAGTAATCAGAAAAGAGTTCTGTGACCAAATATGGAGGTCCCCCCACCACCAGGCAAGAAATCAGTTTTGCAGCAGATACCAGCTGGGTGTCCCCCAATTCAGTTCTGACACTATCTACCTGTATCAGATCCCACAGGTCGAGTGCTCAGTTCCACAAGATTGCCCCTCCCTCCCATACCAGTTGTACGTTTGGGCCTCTGGAACTTCTGACTGACTGGTCAGAAGTTAAGATTTCCAAGACCCTCTCTTTGGGTTCAGTTAATTTGCTAGAGTGGCTTACAGAACCCAGGGAAACACACTTACCAATTTATTTTAAAGGATATTACAAAGGGTATACTATAGATGCATAGGAAGAGATGCATAGGGCAAGGGATGGGGGAAGGGGCACAGAACTTTCATTCCCTCCCAGGACATGCCACCCTTCTGGAACCTCTATGTGTCCAGTTATCTGAAAGCTTCCCAAACCTTGTCCTCTTTGGCCTTTTATGGAGACTTCATTGAATAAGCATGATTGACGACCATGTAGAAATGTAATTGGACAAAAAGGGTATGGTCTAATACTAATAGGCTGAATGGGGAAACCAAGTAGGCCTGTTTAGATTCTTTTTGGCATTCCTATGCAGCATTCCTTACTCTGTGGCATGGGGCAGGACCCCTTATGACCCACAATCCAGAAACATAGGGAAAGATTAGAGTCCTGTCTTTGGCTGGTGAAAGGGGGAAGAAGAAGGTTGGGGGGAGGGGGGGGAGAGAGAGAGAGAGAGAGAGAGAGAGAGAGAGAGAGAGAGAGAGAGAGAGAGAGATATTCTGTTTTCTGAGGCCTGTTTCTGAGCCCTAAAGTGCCCCAACATTGTAACAAAAGACCGTAACAAGAGGTATGGGAGTTACGAGCCAGGAATCATGGACAAAAACCTATCTGTCTGTCTATTTATATTTTTATGTGTCATTTCACACTTGGAAATGGCCCCTCTGTCTCAGTCTCTTGGTGGTATTTGTTGATGGCAAATCCGCACAAATATCTCCATCGTATGGCCACGTGTGCTCTGGATCCCATTCTTTTCTCCATCTTTAGAGATAATTACACTATCCGGGAAACCTCAGTTTTCTTTCACACTCCCCCATTCTCACTCTTCCCCTCTTTTTTGAATCCTTTCCGTTAGCATGTAAATATGTTCAGCTTATCACTATGTTACATATGTTATGCTGTGCTATATTATGTTATATATTACATATTGTCTGATCGTCCTCCTTTGACCATTTACTTTTTTCTATCCGTTTCCTCTCTCATCTTTGCTAAACTTCTCTAAAGAAGTAGCTGTACCCACTTCCCTTATTTGTAAAATCATTTCCTACTCATATTTCAGCTTATTTCAATTTACTTCTACCCTGTTGCTCTTCTCAGATGGTTTATTTGACATTTCTGTAACATTCAGTGCTATTGACCACTCTGTTCTGCAGAACACTCTCTTCCTTTGGCTTCTCCTGGTGTTTCTTTTTAGGTCTCTGGTTACATCTTCTCTGTCTTCTTTGTCAGCATATCTTTCGCTAATTGCTCATTAAATGTGGGTATTCACAAAGCTGAATCTTGCATCCTTTTTTTCTGGACCCCTGCACTCCTCATGAATAATTTTTTTTTGAGACAGTGTCTCACTCTGTTGCCCGGGCTAGAGTGCTATGGCGTCAGCCTAGCTCACAGCAACCTCAAACTCCTGGGCTTAGGTGATCCTACTGCCTCAGCTTCCTGAGTAGCTGGGACTATAGGCATGTGCTACCATGTCCGGCTAATTTTTTCTATATATTTTAAGTTGTTCAGCTAATTTCTTTTGAATTTTTGGTAAATACAGGGTTTCGCTCTTGCTCAGGCTGGTCTCGAACTCTTAAGCTCAAACAATCCTCCCTCCTCGGCCTCCCAGAGTGCTAGAATTACAGGTGTAGGCCACCACACCCGGCCAGTACCTATCTTAATATGAAAAAACATCAAGCAAAATGAGAATATGAGATTTACTCGTCTGGTAAAGATGTAGTACCAAGAAATGGATTTACTGTCTAGCCATACACAACTAGAAAACCCTCATAGGGCTGTTTTGAGGACTAAAAGAGTTAGTATTTATAAAGCACTAGAAACAGGACCTCAAATAAAGTAAGCTCAAAAAAAGTATTTGCTTTTATTGTTACTAAATATGGATATGCAGTTGTGGGATGAAGCTAAAATGCTGCCTAAAGAGTAAATTATTAAGTGTTAAGTGCTTATGTTATAGAAAGCACTCTCAAATCAGTACTCTTAAGTTTTTGTTTTAAGAAACTATAAGAAAGAGCAACCCCAAAACTACCAAAGCTCATTTTTTAAGAAGAAATAGATAACCCAAACAGCCCTATATCATAAAAGCATGTAAATTTGTAATTAAAACCTTCCCTCAAAAAAACTCATCCTAGAAGACTTCACTGAGGTATTTTATCAGACATTTAAGGATAAAGCAATATCAGTTTTATACAAAATCTTTCAGAAAATAAAAGAGAACACTTCCCAACTCATTGTATGAGGTTAGCATTACTTAATTTGAAAGAAAACTACTGGACCAGTATTCTCCATAAAAATAGATGGAAAAACCCTTGATGAAATTTTAACCAGCTGAATCAGTATATGAAAATAATAATACTGCATGACCAAGTGAGATTCATTCCATGAATGTAAGAGTGGTTTAACATTTGAAAATCAATCAGTGTAATTTATCATATGAACCAACTAAGAAAGAAAAGCTAGATAATCTCAATAGAATCAGAAAAATCATTTGACAAATTTCAATACCAATCAATGATAAAAACTCTCAGTAAACTAGAACTTGAAGGGAACTTTCTCAACCTGTTTGTTGAAGGACAACCAGTGAAATCCCATCATGCTTAGTGATGAAATACTGAATGCTTTCTCCCTAAGATCAGAAACAGGGAATGAAGTTTATTCTTAATCACTTCTGTTTAGCATTGTATTGAAATTATAGCTAGTATAATAGGGCAAGAAAAGAAATTCAAAGGCATTCAAATTGGAAATGAAAAAAAAAACTGAAAAACTGAAAAATAAAACTGAAAAATAAAACTGCTTGTGTATGTAGAAGAACCCAAAGAGTCCACAAAAAAGGCTACTAAGATTAATAAGTGAGCTTAGTACAAAGTCATCATGCAAAATTAATTGCATTTTGTATACTGGCAATGAACAATTGGACATTTAAATAGAAATAAGTTAAAATAAAACTGTTTACATTAGCATACAAAATATTAGTACTTATGGAGTAGTTAACAATTTTGCAAGACATATAATTGAAAAATAAAAGAACATTGCTGAGGAAACTTAAAGGAATTCAAAAATAAATGGAAACAAATATGTTCATGAATCAGAAAATTCAAAATTGTTACAGTGCCATTTCTCCCCAAATTGATGTATACTATTCAATGTCATTCCTACCAGTATCTCCAAAGGCTTTTATGTAAAAATTGACAAGTTAATTCTGATATTTATATAAAAATACAAGGGACCTAGAATAGCTAAAAGAAATTTTCATGACTCACATTGCCAGATTTCCAGACCTAATATGAAGAATCAAGACAGAGTGGTTTTGGTCTAAGGAGAGATCATTATTAGTGTTATAGAATATTGTCTAGAAGGACTCCTACACACATTCCCTGATTTTCAGCAAAAATGCTAAGGCAATTTGGTAAAGGAAATGATAGTCTTTTTGACAGATGGTTCTGGAACAATTGGACATCCATATGCAAAATAAGGAACTTTAACCTTTGCCTTACACATTCACAAAAATTAACTTGAAATTGACCGTAGATTAAAATTAAACCTAAGAGCTAAAACCATAAAACTTCTAGAAGAAAACATGGGAGAAAATCTTTGTAACCTTGGGGTGGGCAATGATTTTTTATATAAGACACAAAGAGCCAAACTACAAAAGAAAACAAAAGTAGATCACTTTTACACTTCAAAAGGTATTGTTAACAATTCCTATCAAAATTCTAGCAGTATTTTTTATAGCTATTGATAAATTCTAAAATTTATATGGAATGATGAAGTTGCTGGAAACAATTTTGAATAAGAAAAATAGAGCTAGAGGAATCACACTACCTGATTCTAAGACTGTACTCAAGACAGCGTGGTGTTGATCAAAGCATAGATCAGTGAAACAGAATAAAAAGTCCAAAAATAGACCCATGCAAGCACAGCCAGCTGAATTTTGACAAATGCTAAAAGAGTAATTCAATGGGGAGAAACGATGCTCTTTACAACAAATGGTATTAAAACAATTAGGTATCCAAAGCCAAAAATAGATTTTGACCTAAAAGTCACACCTTATACAACAATTATTATAGATCTAAATATAAAATGTAAAACTATAAAACTTTTATAAGAAAACATAGGAAAAAAACCTTTTGATTTTTTTTTACACCAAAAACAGTCTCTAAAGGAGAAAAAATTGAAAACCGGGACTTCATCAAAATTAAAATTAAAACTTGTACTCTATGAAAGGCTTTGTTAAGAGCGTAAAGAGACAAACCACAGACTGGGAGAAAATATTTGCAAATCACATGTCTGATAAGGATGTATTATCTAGAATATATAAAGAAGTCTCTAAACTCAGCAGTAGGAAATCAAACAATCCAATTAGAAAATGGCCAAAACACTGAACAGACACTTTACCAAAGAGCATATACAGATGGCAGATAAACGTGTGAAAAGATGTTCAGTATCATTAATTATTACAGAAATGCGAATTTAAAGCCATGATGAGATACTACACATGTACTAGAATGGCTAAAATATACGTTGTTAAGAATGTGGAAGAAGTGGATCTTTCCTACATTGCTGGTAGGAGTGCAAAATGATATAGCCACTCTGGAAAACAGTTTGCCAGTTTCATATAAAGTTACATGCACTTACCATATCTTACTCCTGGTTATTTATCCTAAAGAAATGAAAATTTACATTAACACAGAAACCTATGCACAAAGGCTCATAGCAGCTTTATTTGTAAAGCCAAATCAGCAGGTGAATGGATAATAAGCTGTTGTATATGCATATAGTGGAATAATAGTAAGAAAAAGATTGAAAAAAGATATAATAACTACTGGGAGGCTCTCAAGGGCATTATAGGGAATGAAAAAAGCCAGTTTTAAAAGATTACATAGTGTGATTGCATTTATGTAACATTTTTTAAATTAAAAAATTATAGTGATGGAGAACAGATCAGTAGTTGCTGGCAGTACGGTTAGGGGAGGGTGTGATTATAAAGGGATAGTATGAAGGCATTTCTTTGGAGTGATGAGATAGTTCAGTATTTTGATTGTGATAGAATTGACACTAATATGTGTATGTGATAAATTTACATAGAACTATGTATACATGATATCAGTATGTATAAAAACTGATAAAATCTGAATAAAGTTTGTGGTTTGGTTAATAGTATTGTACCAGTGTCAGTTTCCTCATTGTGATAATCGTACTGTGGTGTGTTGAATGCTGTTGCTGGGTGAAGGGTACCCAGAAACTCTGCAGTATTTTTGCAGCTTCTATGTAAGTCTAAAATTATTGCAGAATAAAAAGTTTAAAAAAGACACTTTTAAAAAATGGGAAGACAAGCCACAGACTGAGGGAAAATACTTGCAAAATATCTGATAATTTACATCAGAATAAGTAAGTATTTCAACTCAGTAAGACAATCATGTTTTTGTAATGGGCAAAAGAGTTAAATAGCTACTTCAACCCCTTCCCCCCCAAAAAAGATACATGAATGGCATATAAGCCAATGAAAAGATGCTCAACATTCATTAGTTACTAGGAAATGCAAATGTGTAAACCACAATACAATATACACCCACTAGTATAGATAAAATTAAATGACAATCACAAGAATGTGGGGCAGTTGGAAGTTTCATGTATTGCTGGTGCAAATGAAAAATGGTACGGCCACTTTGGAAGACAGTTTGGCACTTTTTTACAAGTTAAACATAGGACTCAGCAATACCACTCCCAGGTTTTTGCCCAAGATAAATGAAAAAAAATGTGCAAATGTTCATGCTAGCATCATTTATAATCCCACAACTGGAAACAATTCGGGTGTCCAAGTGGTACATCCACATAATGGAATACCACTCTGTATACAGTAAAACGGACTGCAGCATGGATGAATCTCAGAAGCATTAGGTCAAGTGCAAGAAGCCAAATGAAATTTATGTGCCGTATGATTTCATTTATGTGAAGATCTAGAAAAGGCACAACTAAGCAGTTCAGTGGTTGATAGGGGTGGGAACAACAGGTAGAAGGTGGAGATTGACCATGCAGGGAACATTTTGAGGTTATGGAAATGTTCTATATCATGGTTTTGGTGGTGGTTAAAGAATTATATACATTTATTAAAACGTATCAGATTGTACAATCAAAATTGGTAAATTTTTTAGGGTCTTGTGCTTTTTTCTTCTGCCTAGAAAGCTCTCTGCTCTCCCTGCTGGGTTAACTCCCATTCAGCTTTCAGATCTTGCTTAAACATCACATTGTCAGGGGAATCTGTTCCTGAGCCCAGACTGTGCCCCCCTTTCCTTCATTGCCCTTGTCACACCTTAAGTTACAATCAGGCAGGTACTCATCAGTTTAAGGTCTTTTTGTCTATCTTAACTGCGACTCTGTGTGGAGCCACATGCTGATTACCATCATGTTTGTCGTACACAGTATAGTACTTGAGTCAGGTTCTCCAATGAATATTGTACGACTGAGTGTAAGTGAGTATAGAGTTCTCTGTCTCTTCTTCTTGGAAGTGGCAGCTGCGGTTGCCTGAGGTATCATTAGCTGGAGCTGCCTACTTAACCTTGGAGCCTAGCTGCCTGCCACTGCCTGCTCCCTGGGAGTTGGGGTGAGTCTCCATGTTTAGCTGCCTGCCATGGCTTTGTTCAGGCTTCATGTGAGGACCATGGAGCCCACTCTTGTTGCTGGGCCACCCTGTCCTGAGAATGGAAAGGAGCCTTTCCTTGCCATTATTATTTTAGCAGAAAGGGAAACCTGCCTTAGTGTATGCGTGTTCCTGGATCTACTCAGCGTTGTCTTTAATTTCCAGCAAGTGGAAAAACTGTCACAGCCTTTTGTTACTCTATTTGGTAGTAGGAAGTCAACTCCTATAAGTCACACTAGAGTACTCCTTTTTCTTCTGAACTTAATCTTTTTAAAAGACGAATACCTTTCCTCCAGTTAAGGTTAGGAACTGTAATCTGCAGGCAGTTTAAATGCTTGGGTACAAGCCTTTTAACCTTCCAGGAGGTAAGAACACCGTTGACTTGGTACTCAAGCTTTGATCATATTTGCAGATTATCAGAGATCACTATTACTGTCTCCATGCCCTGGACAGACCCAGTTTCCAGAATAAATGTGTAGAATATTTAATGAAGAGCCTGATAACCAACACTTTCCTCTCTTCCTCTTTTTACTTCTCTACTCTAGTAGGCAAGACGGAATTCAGGCTAAGGTAGGAGATTGGGTAGGATGACCCTACCCATATTTGATCGTTCCATGTGCATAGCTAACTGTTTAAATCATTACCAAAATTCCTTTCTTTAAACCTATGGTGTGTCCACTGAGGCAGAATTTATGAGGCTTGCCATTTCAGACAGTCTTCTCTGGAATATTACATGACTAGTCCAGTTAGTGATTTTAGAAATGTTTCTCTGGACCTTTTTAAAATTTACTCAAGTGTAATTCCTCATTTGTTTCCAGTTTATTTATCATCAGTTTTAAAGCTTATACTGTTCGGACATTTTTGTT
Organism: Lepilemur ruficaudatus; assembly: GCA_963574885.1. Classification (NCBI taxonomy): domain Eukaryota; kingdom Metazoa; phylum Chordata; class Mammalia; order Primates; family Lepilemuridae; genus Lepilemur; species Lepilemur ruficaudatus. The sequence goes on along the minus strand of CAUYRT010086540.1, from coordinate 27,384 downwards.
TAGTTTTTATTTTTAACTCGTTAGACCTGAGACTCTTTATTTATTTTGTCTCTTTCATCTGGATTATTATAATAACCTCTCTAGTTTTCCTGTTCCACTCTTGCTCCCGCTTCCTCCTGCAGTACAATCTCCACACAGTAGCTAGGGATCGGGTCAAAGCATGCTCTTGCTGTTCACCCTCCTGTGGCTTCCAGCTATTCTGCTGGAATTCACCTCCTTAGCAGAGTTGGTTATCTGGCCCCAGGACATAGTACAGTGCCTAGCCCATGGTAGGCACTGCATCTTTTTAAATATAACAAATATTCGGTGGTAAATCATATCAGGAATTTTTTTTTCCTTAGCCTTGTCTTACAAGGACAAAAAAGTAAGTCTTTAGACCTAACTGATTTCATGATTTATTGGGAGATGGGGAGTAGGTTAGAGCTATCTTGCATGCATTTTAGAATAGACTACTTTAGTAAGGATGGTTAATAGGTTTGTCCATAACCGGTACGCAAATGGGTAGGAGAAGACTGCCTTGACTTTTAATGCTGCATATAGTAAAAGAACTGTGATCAGAGCTTAGATCGTACTTCTGATGCCCCAGACAGGTTAGAACAGTATTGTTTTGTTTTATATCCTAATATATTAAATGCTTCTTTCTCTCTTCTTGATCTTATATTTTCTACCCAGCTTCTTATCCTTTCAACCATTACAGCCTCAGCACATGCATTACACCAGGATGTTGCTGTTGGGGGTCAAGGTACCTGTTACAATGAAAGCACCATGATGCCGTGTTTGTTAGGCAAGGGTGATGGGTGCTAACCAACTTACTACCATTTGTTATTCCTTCCATTTGACACTAAATGAGACTGTTAACTGTTTTTGAATTGAAGTGGCTCTTTTAACATGATCTCGCAGTCTGTATTACTATCAGTAAGCAAAGAGTAAAGATTAACTTTAAGATTAAACAAGTTCGTTTTGTTAATATTACATTTTGTTCCATTTTGCAGCTTCTTGGTGAATTTTTGGATGAAGCCATTAAATTAACTGCTTGCCATCATGAGCAGAAGCAAGCGTGACAACAATTTTTATAGTGTAGAGATTGGAGATTCTACATTTACAGTCCTGAAACGATATCAGAATTTAAAACCTATAGGCTCAGGAGCCCAAGGAATAGTATGGTAAGTTTTTACTTCCAAAAATTAGGCAAAGAATCATTAACTACCTTTTCTTCCATTGTAATATAGATACCTTGACAAATATTTAACTTGCCTCAAAAGACTAAATTTAAAACTATAAAAATTAAATGAAAGCTATAACATGGTAAATTGTTTTCTTTGGGGATTAATGGTCTTTTTATTACGGATTTAGTGTCTCTTATATGAAATGCTTGGGAACAGAAGTGTTTCAGATTTTGGATTTTTTTCAAATTTTGTAATACTTGCATTGGTTGAGCATCCCAAATTCGAAATCTGAAATCCATAATCTGAAATGGTCAGATTTGAGTTTCCTTTGAGTTCTATGTTGGTACTCAGAATGTTTTGAATTTGGAACATTTTGGATTTTTGGATTCAGGATGCTCAACCTGTATTATTCATAAAATATAACTTTATAAACCAGCACTGCCATCTTACAAGCTATGATTTAAATACTTGGTCATAAGCCACATACAGACAGATATCTGCATCAGGACAAAATTGGGGGCATACTTGTTAATTCCATGTATGCATCTATTCCCATAACTAATTGTTTAATAAGAAGCTTCACTTAATCATCACTGTCACACTATAATGAAACTCTGGAATTTCAGAAATCTTATTTTATGCTGGGGAATGAAATCAGCTAATATCCTCTCACTGTATATGTTTCAAAACTCATATGTATCTTTAAGATTGATTTACAAGCTGATTTCTACAAGAGGCTTGGGCTTTGTAGATCAATATAATTCCTTATAAACTGAAATGCAAGATACTCCTTGGGATAGTTCTGCTAATTATTCTAGCTCACTAAATGAGCATAAGCAGCTACTGGTTAGGGGGAATTATAAGCCTCACCATACATAATTATATCTTTATTACCTCTTCTTGAACCAAATTTGTTTCAGAATCTAGTCAAAATAAAACATACATCATAAATGTTTATGATCCAGCATTTCTCCTAGGTTCTAGAAAAACTGTTGCACATGTGCACAAAGAGACATGCATAGGAATGTTCTTTGCAGCACTATTTATAATAGCAAAAATTGGAAACAACATGAAATCTATCAATAGGAGAATAAAAATTGTGATATAGTAATACAGTGAAATACTATACAAGATTTGAAATGAATTGGAGCTATATGTATCAATAAGGATAATCTCATAAATGTAGTGTTGAGTTTAAAAGCAAGATGCAGAATATACATACATTATTGTACCATTTATATGTAGTTTAAAACATGTAAAACAATACCATATGTTTATGGATGTATGTATATGTAGAAAAGATAAAACATACATAAACACCAAACTTAGGATATTGCTTGTCTCTGAGAACAGAAAAAAGGAAGGAAGCTTTACCTATAATATTTCTTTTTAAAAAATTCAGAGAAATTGTGGTAAAATATTAAGATCTAGCAAATGTGTGTAATGGAAACACTGGCATTTATTCTCTTTTTTTATTAGAATTTTTATTTGAATTTATAATATCAAAAATTATGGAAGTTGGGGTTATTTTATAAATCACATTGGTTAGCTAATTATCATTGTAACCAACCACATTTAACTGTTTAACCAACCTCAAATTAAAGAAACTAATATCACATAGTCAATATTAGGGTTCTGAAAGCCAGTGCTTGGTTCAGATTCTAGCTCCATGATTTGCTAGCTTTGTGACTCTTAGCAAATTAACACTTCTAAACATGTTTTCTCACCTACTTTACAGAATTATTGTGAGGATTATATTTTTATAAACTACCTAATAGTATTTAAAAATATATTAATGATTCTGTACCTTCACTTATCCTCAGGTAAGTGCACTTTGAAATTCATATACCAGAATTAAAAAAAAAAAAAAAAAACTCCAGGGGGCACCTTAAGTCCTCTTAACAAACCCTTATCCTAAGAAATAAATGTCTTCAAATTTTGCTTAAAAATTTCAAAAGTCATAGCGTTACTATCAGAACCAACTGAAGAGCTTAATTTAAAAAAAAAAAATGCATTATTTTCGGTCCCAACCATAGATAGTAAGGTTTATTGGGTCTGGATTGAGGCCTCTAAATCCCCGGGGTTTTTTGATTTGTGTACATTTAAGAATTATAAATTTAATTTTCTTGGATGCAAAATAGTGGAATCTACTCAGATACTTTTGAACTTTGAGTTTGAAATATGCCTTTTTTGACAGATAAAAAAGTTAATAGAAATGAATTTAAAAGTTAAAAATAAAACCTGTTGAATATAGTCAAAACTTCTAATAATTTTGTATGATCTCTAAAGTCTAAAGTGTTTTTTAATTGGGGCAAGACATATTTGTAAATATGGCATTTCTAAAGTAAGAATTATAATGTATATATTGGTATGTATATACGTATATAGGCAGTAGTTACGGTATATATAGAATGTGTAGATACATCCATTTATGCAGTACTAATTTCTTGATACCTATATGGCTACACTATATTCGATATAATGATATCATGATATAGCTACAAAATAAATTCAAGTTTTCAGTTAGGTAAGAAAATATTGTTAATCAGAAGTGAGCTAACTTTCCAAATACTACATAAACAGGGATGGTCTTTTATAGTATGTTTGGTGGTCCGATATAAAAAGCATGACCTCATGTCTTCTAGTCTCAGCTTTGCTTTTAATTTTCTCACTAACATTGGGCAAATAACTAAACTGTTGGCCCTATGTTAGGTAGTGGTGAGTCTAAGTGATTTTTAAGGTCTTTCAATAATAAAATTCTATAATTTAAAGACATTTCACTTTATTTGTGTTTCACCTTATTTGTGCTTCAGTTTCTCTGACCTGTGCTGTATGGTTGGTGTCAGGGGGTAGAGGAAAATATGAAGAGTAATGAGTATGATGTTGTATGTGCCTGTTATGAAGCAGCTTCTGATGCCCTGAAATCTAGCATTTTCATGTATAAACATTTCGATTTTTAGTTTCTCCTCCGAAAAAAATTTTTAAAGGCTTTTTTAAAATTATAAAATAATCTTTTGTATACATACCTCTGTATGTACCTTCCTCTTCTGTATTTGCTGTGTCGTGTCCAAAAGAATAGAAGTAATGTGTTGTGCATTGAATGCCCACTGTTGCTAGGTGGATCCTCGAGGCACCACAGTGAACAAGCAGGGTCTCTGTCATCACAATCCATTGTCTCTTTGGATTCATAAGCATTTTAAGAAATATGGTTGCTTTACATAGTTGGAATATGCTGTAATAGGTATAGAAGGCACATGTTGAGCATCATAGACTGGAAAGTGATTCAGTTGTATTTGTCTTTAGAGAAAGGAATCTGCATGCGTTTTTTATGAATTCAGTTTTACAGTTTTTTTGCTTAAGTTTTTGTTTTTGAATTTCTTATTACAGTGCTGCTTATGATGCCATTCTTGAGAGAAATGTTGCAATCAAGAAGCTAAGCCGGCCATTTCAGAATCAAACCCATGCTAAGCGGGCCTACAGAGAGCTAGTACTTATGAAATGTGTTAATCACAAAAATGTAAGTGAATATTTTAGATTTCTTAATTACAGATGAAATCAAGGTTTAGTCATAAGTGCATGAATATCAAAGACTTTTTAAGTATTAGGGGATTTAAATTGTTTTTCTGTATTGAAATATTTAAAAGGGATATATATGTATGTGTGTGTATGTATGTGTGTGTGTGTGTGTGTGTGTGTATGTGTATATATATATATATACAGGATGAGTTTTTTCTCAACTTTATTAAATTATATCAAGAGAAAAATGGCTTCTGAAATTTAGATTGTGTAATTACCTGACATTTCAATTTACAAAAGGAGTTTGGAAGAGAGAAGTGTTGTAGAAGAACTTTATTCAGGCATGATCTCAACTTCTGCTTTTTGTTCTCTGTCAGGCTGATATTTCAGAAAACTGTAACCTTAGCACAGGGATGAAATTGTTCCCGGTGTCCTTGACACTGGAACTTTAATCATACTGAATATAAGATTCAAATCACTTCTCCATACCCCACTCCTACCTCTTTGAGTGATGGCACTATTCACTGGTCACTTTATATTGAAGATAGCCAATGGTTATAAAGCAGTTTAGCAGAAATTTTGTGAAAATGGTTAAAGGGAATTAGGAAAACATTTCTAATTCCATTTCCTAATGATTATAAAGACTTAAACATACAACTTTATTCATTTTGAGAATAAGCAGTAATTTTTTTAAACTTACATTAAGTATATTGGTACTTTTATGATTATCTTAATGGGTTGATTTCTCTAAGCTGAGAGGAAATAAACTAGAAGTGAATTGTGTAAGGGATAGCTTTATGTAGGTCTAAACTGAAAGCATCTGACTGGAGACATTTTGTGGTATTTGTCCAAAGGAGTTTAAAAAATATAATGAGTTCAATACTTTGATGGCAGATAATACAGTTTACCACATTTTAAGAGCTGAGTATGTGCAAGCTTCTGGAGTTACTAGGTTCATCACTAAGGGAAGAAATTCATGGAAGTTACGTATTAGGCTCCTTTTATTGGGGGAGCTTATAGTGTTGTTTTGAAGACAAAACAAGTTTATAAAGAGTTCAATATCAAACACCACAGAGCAGTAGCTGTTTATCAAATGATGGTGGGTGAACCATAAGTGCTGAGATCTCTAAAGAGAGATGATTCGTGTGAGCTTTAATGAACTGGGAAGGCTTTGGGAAGGCTTAGATCTAGGCTGACTCTAGATGGGATTTAAGGATGAGGGCCTTCCAGAGAGGAAGAATGGCATAAGAAAGGCCCAGAGACAGAAGTTAAAGTAAGTCAGTGACAGGGAAGAAATTGTGGTAGCCATTCTTGTTCCAGGTGGGAGGCAGACAGAACACAAAATTGCTCAACACAATTTTGCTGGTGATCTTTGTAGCCTTGTAGCCTGTGGATTAAGTTTCATGACTGTGGCTGTGGCAGCATTGTCTGAGTTTTTTCTTTGGGAAGGATTCCAGTTATTCCTACATCCCAAGCCTGGGTGACTACAAAGAAAGGTGGTTCCATCGACTAAATGGAGCATGGGAGAAGCATGTTGTATATGATTGGCCCTGTAGCAGGAATGGCACAAATTCATCCAGGCCGTACCCTCAGCTCCCAGCAGAGTGCTGGACAGAGTAGGTGCTCAGAACGTATTTGTTCAGTGAATGAATGTAAGGCTAAATATGGGAAAACCAGGAATAGTTAACTGAATTTTTCCACTCTAGGATGGATGGATGGATGGATGGATGGATGTTTGTATATTGTACTGCCATTTTAAACAGTTTTATCCTCTGTACAGATCATCTCTTCATTGGTCTAAACTCCTCTGGTTTTTCCCACTCTTTCTATAGATGGTTTTGAGTTTCTTTTTCAAGTTGGTCAATTATCTCTGAATGTACTTGGAAAAATCACCTAGCACACAGTACTGCATGTCTTTTTGAATCCTCTGAGAGGAGCTAAGGCATGTCATCTCCTCTTAACTGTGCACATTATGACCCTCTTTGGAAATCATGTCACAGTGTGACTCTGTCTGAGCAAGTTATTCTTTGTTACAGGCCTGTTAACAGGTCACATCTTGCCCAGCTTTTTTTTTTTTTTCTTTTGGTTTTGGAGAATTAAGCATAGTGCATTCTATTTCTTCCTATTAAATTTCAATGGTGAAATTTGTTTACTGTCCCTGAACTGTTAGAGATTGCTCTTTTCTACTTTGTTCTAATTTTTCATTTGTTGGCTTCACTTTCTAGTTTTTCTCAGAATGTCTTCATAGTAGATGGATTCATACATCATCAACATTTGTGTATATTGTAAAAACTACATGTCTGTCGCAATTATTCAGCTTTCACCAGTCCATCATGTTATTCACATGGATGTTGTCATTAGAGACATTGTCAAAAATGCCTTTTTGAAATCTTCATATACTATATCTGGTTGCATTTCTCTGACAGAAGGAAGCAATGTTTCTCAATGAATTTTTACCTGCTCTTGGTAATTGTTACTTCTTCCCAAGTAGTCATATACCCCTTGCTAATCACAATACTTGACTTTTGCTTGGCTGTTCTGTCTATAATTTATATTATTTCATTTATTCTCCTATTTGGAAAAAGGGTAGCTGTCTGCTTTAATCTTTTTTTATAATAGCTTTATTGAGATAAAATTCGCATACCATACAATTCACCCATTTAGAGTATGTAATTTAGTGATTTTTAGTATAGTCACAGATATGTGGGACCATTACTACAGTTTTAGAACATTTTCATCACCTCAGAAAGAAATCTTATATCCTTTAGCTGTCATTCTGCTACTTCCTATCTCCCTCAGCTCTAAACAACTGCTAATCTTTCTGTCTCTAGATGCCTTTAATCTTTAACACTTCTCTTCTACTGTGGGATTTCCCAGAGAATATGAGAATAGTTTTACTTGTCCAGCTCTCCACATGTGCATTACATCTGGCTGGGAGACTTGAATTTATTTAAAGCATTTTATTGTTATCACTTACCCTATCTTAAACACATTTGTTTTACCCTTTCTGGTCTGAATATTATTTTTCTGAATTTATTCACTAAAATATTTGGATACTTTCTATAAGCAAGGCTTGATTTTTACAGGACTAACATAGATTCTGCCCTCATGAAGTTTATGTCCAGAAAAATATTCCCATCCCTGAGTATAATTGCCAGCAAACATTTTAAAATGTGTATTGGGTGCTTTGCTGTGTACTGGACTATAAAAGTGAGTAAGACATAGTTCTTTCTAATAAGGATTCTATGTGATAGGAATAAGGTTGTTGTGAAAACGAGACTAAAACTACACTGTGTCAAATGCCGTGATAACATTAGAAGATAACTGGGGACAAAGTAGAGGGAAATCAACTCTGTCAAGGACTAAGGGTTGTAAGACTGTACAAAAAGAGTCCCTCTTGAGGATAATTAAGTTCAGTAGGTAAATGACAAGCATAGGGAGTAGTATGTTCAAAGACATCGAGAGCTTTAAAAAGCGACGTTCTTGAAACTAGTATGGCTAAAGCATAGTGTTTAATAGAGATAAAATGAATTGATGTGCTACATGGAGGGATTTGAATATAATGCTGGGGCATTTTGGAATTTATTTGTTGGCTTTAAGTTTTTGAAGAGGCAAGTAATATGATCAGGTCTTTCTTTTTACCATATTATAGGCAGTAAAATGGTAGCTGGATTTTCAGAAAAACCATTGTTAGGGTCTCTAATTGTCTCAGTCAGCTCAGGCTACCATAACAAAATACTGTGACAGGGTGACTTAAACAACAGAGATTTATTTCTCACAGTTTTGAAGCCTAGGAAGTCCAAGATCAAGATGCAGGCCAGTTTGATTCTTGGTGAGGTCCCACTCCTAACTTGCCAGTGGCCAACTTCAGTGCGTACACAGGGGGGGAGGGGAGGGGAGAGAGAGAAAGGAAGAGAGAGAGTTGGGAGCAGGGTGGGAGAAGGAGGGAGATAGAGAGACAGAGATAGAGACAGGGAGAAAGTGCCAGAGAGAGTAAGTGAGCACTGTTCCTCCTCCTATACGGCCACTAATCCCATTATGAGGGCCCCACCTTCATGACCTAATCTAACCCTAATTACCTCCCAAAGGCCCCATCTTCAATTACTATAACATTGTGGGCTAGGGCTTCAAACTAGGAATTTTGGGTAGACACAAACATTCAGTCTGTAACACTAGTGTTAAAGTAATTATAGCATGAATAGTCTGTATGAGATGTTAGAATCCTCACCCTGTACAGTAGCATTAGAGAGAATGGAAAAAAAGAGGTTCAAGTTCAGACTGACAGTAGAATGGACAGCATTGTTTTGAATGGTTATTATGGTGCAGATACCAAAAAAGGAGTCAAAAATCACTCCTTGAGCCTCTTCTGCAAAAAGAGAGAGCACATTGAAAAAGTAAGGGAGTTGGATAGGAATGAAAATGAATTCAATTTTGTATTATTTGTTAGATGTCCATGTAAAATGGCAATGTGTATCTGAAACCCATAAGCTAAGCAAGGACTTTTACTGTTAAAATATATTTAGGAGTTATCCACATAGAGATGTTTGGAGAAAAAGAAATAGTTAATACCACCCAGGGACAGGGTCCAGGTAGAGAAAAGGGAAGGACGAAAGGCAGTGATGGGAAAGAGGGTGTGCCTGTGGATGAGCCAGTGGAATAGACTGGGAATGAAGAAATCCAGGCAAGTGCAGTATTGTGAAAAACAAGGGAAGGAAAAGGGCTAAGATTATATAGAGCTATTGAGTTGGATAGGAGCTGGTAGAAGGTATTTAAGATTTACTGACAAATTATGTAGAGGTTTTTATAATGTAAGTGCTTGACGGTTGACTGTTCACAAATGGAATGGGTTAAAGGTCCTCTGTGTGTCCACCTTTTTAGTCCTCCTAACCCTCCTCCCTCTAGCTCCTCTATATTAAAGTTTTAATATATACACTAAAAGATATTTAATGTCTTTTATATGTCTTACGTCTTTGTATGTCTTATATGTCTTTTTGTCCAAACATCTCTATGTGGATAACTCCTAAATATATATTAAATATATTTACTTACTTGAGCTTAGAACATAAAATTTGAAAGATTTTAAACTAATGGTGGATTTTGTTTTTAACCCATGTATCTGTAGTTCCCAAGTGATTAGGAAGCAGTTTCTAATTTTTGTGTTTGCTTTTACCACAGATAATTGGCCTATTGAATGTTTTCACACCACAGAAATCCCTAGAAGAATTTCAAGATGTGTAAGTGTGGTAATTAAAAGTTTGTGCTAGTATACTTGTACATTTTTCTTAGATTGTTGCTGTATACTTTAGCTGTCATCTTTTTTTACCCATGAAGTTACATAGTCATGGAGCTCATGGATGCAAATCTTTGCCAAGTGATTCAGATGGAGCTAGATCATGAAAGAATGTCCTACCTTCTCTATCAGATGCTATGTGGAATCAAGCACCTTCACTCTGCTGGAATTATTCATCGGGTTAGTAGAAAAAACTATCATCGTATTCTTATCTTTGAGATGAAATTCACGTAACAAAATTGACCATTTTAAAATGTACAAGTCAGTGGCGTTTAGTACATTCACAGGGTTGTGCAACTACTGCCTCTATTCTAAAATATTTTCATCACCCCAAAAGAAAACCCCACATTCCCTTAAGCAGTCACTCCTCATTCCCTTCTCTCCCTAGCCCCTGGCATCAGACTAATCTACTTTCTCTGTCTATTGATTTGCCTGTTCTGGATATTTCCTTATAAATGGAATCTCGTGACTAGCTGGACAAGAGCCACTGGGAGCCCCAGCTCTTTGTCTCAGGTGCCAATTCGCTAGGAGAGGCAAAGAGGGTGAAATGGTCCTTTTGTCTCAGAACTTAGTGGACAGCTTTGTATGTTTCCTGCTACCTTTTCAAGACAGACACTTGAGCTGTATTCTAAAAAAGTAATAATAAAATTTAAAAAAGGGAATTGTACAATATGTGACCTTTTGTGTCTGGCTTCTTTTACTTAACATAATGTTTTCAAGGTTTATCTGTGTTGTAGCATGTATCTATAGTTCTCCTTTTTATGACCGAATAATATTACATACTACATTTTGTTTATCCATTTATCCATCGATGGGGCATTTGGATTATGTCTACCTTTCAGCTATTATGGATAGAGTTGCTGTGAAAATTTGTGTTTGAATATCTGTTTTCACTCCTTCTGGGTATACAACTTGCAGTGGAATTGCTGGGTCATATGGTAACTCTATAGTTAACTTTTTGATGGACCGTCAAATTGTTTTACACAGTGGCTGCACCATTTTACATTCTCATTAGTGCAGTGTATGAAGTTACAGTTTCTCTGCATCCTCGTTGATACGTATTATTGGACTTTGATTCTAGCCGTCCTAGTGGTTATGAAGTGGTATTTGCTTGTGATTTTGATTTGCATTTCCCTGATAACTAATGATGTTGAGAATCTTTTCATGTGCTTGTTGACCATTTGTATATCTTTTTTGGAGAAATGTGTATTTAAGCCCTTTGTCCATTTTTTCATTGTGTTGTCTTTTTTTTTTGTTGAAGGTATAGGATGTCTTTATATATTCCATGTACTAGACCCTTATCAGATATATGATTTGTAAATATGTTCTCCTTTTCTGTAGATTGTCTTTTCACTTTGTTGATGATATCCTTTAATGCACAGAAGTTTTTGATTTTTGTGAACTCTAGTTTATCAATCAATGTTTTTCTTTTGTTGCCTATGCTTTTGGTGTCATATGTAAGAATCCATTGTCAAATCCAAGGTCATGAAGATTTAGCCTTATGTTTTCTTCTAAGAGTTTCATAGTTTCAGCTGTTGCATATAGGCCTTTGATTAATTTTGAGTTAATTTTTTAATATGGTTTGAGGTAAGGTTCCAACTTCATTCTTTTTTATGTGGAAATCCAGTTGTCCTGGCATCATTTGTTTAAGAAACTGTACTTTCCCCATTGAATGGTCTTGGCACCCTTGTGGAAAATCAGTTGGCCATAGACGTATGGTTTTCATTCTGGACTCTTAGTTCTATTTCATTGATCGGTATGTCTGTCCATATACCAGTACTACATTATTTTGATCACTATAGCTTTGTAGTGAGTTGAACTGGGAAAGTATGAATTTTCCAACCTTGTTCTTTTTCAGTACTGTTTCGACTACTTGGGGCCCTTTGTGATTCTATGTGAATTGGAAGGTCAGCTTTTCTATTTCTACAGAAAAGGCCATTGGAATTCTAATAAGAATTTCATTAAATTTGTAGAGTACTTTGGAAGCTTTGCCATCTTAACAATATTTAATATTCCAGTTCATGAATACAGCATGTCTTTCCATTTTCTTAGGTTGTATTAGTCTGCTTAGACTGCTGTAGCGAAATACCACAGATGGGGTGGCTTAAACACAGAAATTTATCTTCTCATGGTTCTGTAGTCTAGAGGTCTATGATCAAGTTGCCAGCAAATTTGATTTCTGCTGAGGCCTCTTTTCCTGGTTTGTGGACGACCACTTTCTTGCTGTGTCCTCATATGGCCTTTCCTCTGCATGTGTGGAAAGAGAATGCTCTGGTATCTCTCTCTTATAAAGACACCAGTTCCATTGGAACAAGACCTCACTCTTAAGACTTTGTTTTAACCTAAATTACCTTTATAAGGGCCCTATCTACAAATGTAGTCACATTGAGGTTTGGGGCTTCAATATATGAATTGGAGGGGGACACAATTTAGTACATTACATAGGTCTTATTTAACTAATTTCAGCAATGTTGTGTAGTTTTCTGTGTACAAGTCTTTCACCTTCTTAGTTTATTCTTAAGTGTTATATTCTTTTGGAAGTTATTATACATGGAATAAATGGAATTGTATTATTTCCTTTTCAGATTGTTCATTGCTAGTATATAGAAATGCAACCGATTTTGTTATGTTGAGTTATCCTGCAACTTTGCTAAATTTATTAGCTCTAATAGTTTTTTAATGCATTTTTAAAAATGATTTTCTGTACATAAGATTAAATCATCTGTTCCTTAGTTCTACTTCCTTTCTAATTTGGGTGCCTATTTTTCCGCTTTTCTTGCCTAGCTGCTTTGGCTAGAACTTCCAATAAAATATTGAGTAGAAGTGGTGAAAGTGGGTATCTTTGTCTTCTTCCTGAACTTAGGGGAAAGGCTTTCATTATTTCACCATTAACCATTAAGTATGGCATTAGCTGTGGGATTTTCATAAATTTTTTTTTCTGGTTGCAAAAGTTTCTTTCTGCACTGGAGATTAGTCACATAGTCAGAGGAAACAGACCCCACAAGACTGCCCTTAATCCTGTCACAAACTTGGAGGTTTTCCCCAAGACCGCCCTGATTTCAGAGCAGCTGGCTACAAATGCTGGGGTCCTCACAACCACCTTCAGGTTTGATGATTCACTAGAATAACTCGTAGAACTATGAAAGTACTATACTTAACAATTAGTTTTATTACAATGAAAGGATACAAATTAGAACCAGCCAAAGGAAGAGACTCATAGGGCAAAATCTGGGAAAAGTCCCGACAGGGAGCTTTCAGTTGTCCTCCTCTCAGTCACAAAGTATGACAATACACATAGAGTATTGCCCAAGAGAGTTCAGCCAAGCCTTTGGTGTTGAGAGTTTTTATTGGGGTTCAGTCACATACAGTTAGTTCCCCCTTATCCATGGGAGATACATTCCAAGACTTGCAGTAAGTAGATGCCTGAAACAACAGATAGTACTGAGATAGTACCGAACCTTAGATATCCTGTGTTTTTTCCTATAATACACCTATGATAAAGTTTGACTTATAAATTAAGCACAGTAGATTAACAACAATAATAGTAAAATAGAGCAATTATAATATGCTATAAAAAAGTTATGTGAGTGTGGGCTGTCTCTCAAAATATCTTATTGTACTGTTCTCACCCTCCTTGTGATGTGGTGGAGTACAGTGCCTACATGATAGATAAGATGAATGATGTAGGCATTGTGACACAGCATTATTAAATAAAGTAAGGGTTACTTGAATACAAGCACTGTGATACTGCCGCAGTCTATCTGATAATCAAGACAGCTACTAAATGACTAATAGGCAGGTAGCATATATCTGGATACACTAGACAAAGGGATGATTAACATCCTGGTTGGATGGAGCAAGATGGTGTGAGATTTCATCACAGTACTCAGAATGGCACACAATTTAAAACTTTTGAATTGTTTATTTCTGAAATTTTCCATGTAATATTTTCAGACCACAATTGACTGCGGGTAACTGAAACCACAGAAAGTAAAATCATGGATAAGGGAAGGACTATTGTACTGCTGAACTTTAGTCTCCAACTCTTCCCGAATACCTTTAGTCTCTGGTTCCCCCAGAGATTGGAACTGATATGTGTCTCTAAGCCCCCATCATAAATCATGTTAGACGGTCCCATGGCCAAAGCCCCTAGGCAAACAAAGACAGTACTATCAGGCAGGACATACCCTGGGGCCTAGAGATTACCAGTAGACTTCTCTTTACATAAGATTAATCCTTTGGCACATACCTTCTATTCCTAGTTTAAGTGTTTTCATCATGAAAGTGTGTTAAACTTTGTCAAATGCATTTCTGCATCAATGGAAATTATCATATGTATGTTTTTTCTTCAATTCATGTGATATCACTCATTTTTATATGTTGACATACCCTTCCATTTCTGGGATAAATCATATTTAGTCATGATATATAACCTTTGAATATGCTGTTGGGGTTGATTTGCTAGTATTTTGTTGAGAATTTTGGCATCTGTATTCATAAATAATACTGATTTATAATTTTTTTTTATGATGTGTTAGTCTGGCTTTGGTATCAGGTAATGCTGGTCTCAGAACAAGTTTGGAAATATTTTCTGTTTTTTGGAAGACATTAAGAAGGATTGGTGTTAATTTGTGTAGAAATTTTTGGTAGATTTTGCCACTGAAGCCATCTGGTGCTGGACTTTTCTTTTGGGGGAGATTTCTGATTATTGCTTTACTTTCTTTGTTTATTATAGTATAGGTCTGTTCAGATTTTCTGTTTCTTGGATCTGTTTTGATAATACTGTGTCTTTCTAGCAACTTGTCCATTTCATCTGGTTTATCTAATTTGTTGGTGTATGATTGTTCATAGTGTTCTCTTATCCTTTTTACTTCTGTAAAGTCAGTGGTTATAGTCCCACTTTCATTTCTGATTTTAGTTATTTTCTTCTTCTTTCTTATTGTCCTAGTAAGTCTAGCTAAAGGTTTGTCAGTTTTTGTTGATGTTTTCGAAGAAGTGACTTTGGGTTTTGTTGATTTTCTCTGTGATTTTTTTATTCGGTATTTTGTTAATCTGCATTTTGATCTTTATTTTTTTCCTCTGTCTTCTTGCTTTGGGGCTACTTTACTCTTCCTGTGTTTTTTTTTTTTTCCTTTTTAAATCTCTCTGTGTTTTCTTAAGATGAAATATTAGTTTGTTGATTTGTGATCTTTTTTTAACATAGGCATTTGCAGCTATGAAATTAGCCTCTGAGCTCTGCTTTCTCAGCATTCCCTAAATTTTGGTATGTTTTGTTTTTATTTTCATTTGTCTCAAAGTATTTTCTAATTTTCCTTTGATTTGTTCTTTGATTCATTGGTTGTTTAGAAGTGTGTTAACTTCCACAAATTTGTGAATTTTCCAAGCCGGGGAGGTGCATGGAGCAAGAACTACTTAAAACACCAAAAATATTTCCTATTTTTTTCCTGTTTTTTTTATTATAGTAAAATACACGCAACATAAAATTCTACCATCTTAACCATTAAGTATACAGTTCCATGGTATTAAATACATTTATAATGTGCAACCATCACCATCATCCATCTCCAGAATTCTTTTTATTTTATTAAAAAAACTATATCCATTAAATAATAACCCCCCATTCTCCCTGCCCCTGCAACTCCGGGCAACCCTCATCCTATTTTCTGTCTATATGATTTTGACTACTCTAAGTATTTCATATAAGTGGAATTATGCAATATTTGCCTTTTTGTGACTGGCTTATTTCATTTAGAATAATGTACTGAAGGTTTATCCATGTTGTATTAATAACACAGTGGTCCCCAACCTTTTTGGCACCAGGGACCAATTTCATGGAAGGCAGTTATTCCTCAGACCAGGAATGGGGGCTGGGGAGTAGGAGGATAGTTTTGGGATGATTTAAGTACATTACATTTATTGTGCACTTTATTATTATTACATTGTAATATATAATGAAATAATTATACAACTCACCATAATGCAGAATCTAATGCCACCACTGATCTGACAGGAGGTGTAGGTCAAGCAGTGATGTAAGCAATGAGGAGCGGCTGTAAATACAGACAAAGCTTTGCTCGCTCACCTGCCACTCACCTCCTGCTGTGTGGCCCAGTTGCTAACAGGCCACAGACCAGTACTGATCTGCAGCCTGGGGGTTGGGGACTGCATCTGTAACATATGTCAGAATTTCCTTCCGTTTTTAGGCTGAATAATATTCTATTTATTTATATACCATACTTTGCTTATCCATTCATCAGTGGACACGGGTTGCTTCCGCATTTCAGCTGTTGTGAAGAATGTTGCTGTTAACATGACTGTTCAAATATCTCTTTGAGACCACGTATCTCTTTGAAACCATACTTTCAGTTCATTGGAGTGTGTAGCCAGAAGTAGAACTGCTGGATCATATGGTAGTTTTTTAAACTTTTTGAGAAACCGCCATACTGTTTTCCACACCTGCTCTACTATTTTATATTCCCACCTGCAGTACACAAGGATTCGATTACTCCTTATTCCCGCCTACACCTTTCTGTTTTTCTGATAGATAGTAACCTTCCTCATTGGTGTGAGGTGGTTTCCTATTTTTTTTAAGTTACGTTTTTCTTGATCCTGAGTTTACTTGATTGCTGTGAACCTTTGAATATTTTCCAGAATTCTGAAAGACTTTATTCTGGCGTTTTTTGCTCTGTTTTCTGGTGTTTCTGTGGAGCTGTTTTGTCTGACATCACTGCCTCTCATGTTCTTGGAGAATTGTATTCATTGGTTTACATGGAGTAGGGTAAAGTTTATTTTTGCTCTAAAATGAAGCAGTATAAAAAATGAGCTGCTATCATTACCAACATATAAACTTGAATATTCACCAGAATTGTGTTTTCTATATACATATACAGAAATATTTTGTAATTTTTGCATTCTAGGTTTTTAAACAGCTTTTTTGAGATATAAATCATATGCCATACAGTTCACTCACTTAAAGTTTATAATTCAGTGTTTATTATATTCAAAGATTGTATACCCATCACCACCATCCATTAGGTCATTAAATATGAAATGTCCGATTTCCAATCAAAAGTATATTATGTCCCAAACAAGAAGCAGAACGATTAATCAAAGTATGCGCCGAAGCTATTGACACAGTTTGCCATCTTAATGGTAGGTTTGTTTATGCCAGCAGTGAAGAAGCCTGGAGAGCGAGTGGCGATGAAATCATGGAGGGCATTTTCCACAGCTTGTTGAAAATTGAATATTTTTTCCTAGAAGAAGTGGTCCAAAGCCTGGGAGAAGTGGTAGACAGTTGGTACAAGGTCTGGTGAATGTGGTGGATGACAGCTTCCAAGTTCAGCCTTGGTAGTTTGAGCAGCATTTGTGCGCCATGCAGTTGAATATTGTCTTGCAAGAGGATTAGCCTGTTTTTGTTAACCAATCTTGGCCAGCTTAATTGGCAAGCATCCTCATCATTTTGTCCAGTTGGTTGCAGTAGACATCTGCTTGTAATTGGTTGACCCGGTTTTATCTGTAGTGGATAATACCAGTCCTGGACCACCAAACAGACACCATTAGCTTTTTTTTGATCAATGTTCAGTTTTGGATTGAGTTTTGGCACTTCATCTTTATCCAACCATTGTGCTGAATGCTTGCGATTGTCAAAAATAATCCATTATTCATCACCTGTAACAATATGGGGTAGGAATGGTTCACCTTTATGTCTTGACAGCAAAGAAAGGCAAACTTCGAGGTGATTTCTCTTCTGATGCTCATTTAATTCATGTGGAACCCATCTATCCAGCTTCTTGACCTTGCTGATTTGTTTTAAATGGTCCAGTATTGTTGGAATAGTAATGTCAAGCCTTGCTGCTAATTCACATGCAGGTTGAGATGGATTCGCTTCCACTATTTGCTTTCAGCTCATCATCATCATCTATGTTGGTCTCAGGTTCACCACATGGCTCATTTTCAAGATTAAAATTACCAGAACAGAACTTCTCAAACCATCCATGTACTTTGTGTTCATTAGCCACATCCTTCCCAAACACTTTGTTGGTATTTTGAGCTGCCTTTGCTGCATTGGTTCCACGACGAAACTCGTATTTGAAAATAACTCAAATTTTTGACTTATCCATGGTTTCACAAAAATTGCTTTAAAAAATTTTGAAAGATAATCACTAGCCAAACTGTGCATTTGAAAGAATGAGGATGTACCTTCACAATACAAATAAAACAAGAAGTGTCAAAGTGAAATGTCAGAGATACCAACTATCTCACTTAGTACTTAAGGAAATCGGACATTTCATACTTAATAATTTTTACGCCACTTTGTCCTCCTAAAAGAAACTCCAAACCCATTAGCCATCACTTCCAATTTTTCTCTATCCCCTTCACCTCCAGCCCTAGACAGCCACTATATCTGTGTTTTGAGTCTCTGTTTGCCTATTCTGGACATATTGTTTAAGTGGAATTATATAATATGTGGTCTTTTCTGGTTGGCTGCTTTTACCTAGCATAATATTTTCAAGATTCATTCATGTATGTATCATGTATCAGTGCTTCATTTCTGTTTATTGCCAAATAATATTGCGCTGTAATGGCTGTACTACATTTTTTAATCCATTCATCACTTGGTGGACGTATAGGTTGTTACCATATTTTGGCTGTTATGAGTAATGCTGACATGAACATTGTAAAATTTTCTGTGTGGATGTATGTTTTTGTATTTTAGTTTGAATTATAGCTTTTTTTTTTTTTTTTTTTTGAAAATCACTGTGTCTAATCTGAGAGGAATTTTTTTAAATTATATAATTCAGTGGAATTTTATCTCCCATCTGAGCCATGTTGTGTCAAATAACCTTATTCATAATAAAACAAATACATAGATTTATGTTTAAAGTATAAGATAATTATGTATCTGAGCTATTTAGGCTTATCCTTAATTATTCTTATTGTTAAGTGAATTCCTTTGTATATTGCATATACGGCTGCTCTACTGCAGTCTTTAAATAGAAATCTCTTTAAATGGGATTGCATTTTATCTTCCTGAGCCCATACTATATACTGGGTGAAGTAGAGCAAATGAATTAAACTTTCGGGTTTAGTTGGTTGGTTTGCTTCCTGAGTCCTTAGACCAGGACATTAATTCACCACCATGAAAGTTCATTTGATTATAGTAAAGTAAAATTTTCCATATAGAAGGTTTCCAGATTAATGGGATTAGCAGGCAGGTAGACCAGAAAAACAGACCAAATGGTAGAAGATAAAAAACAATGGAAACAGCAAGAAACATAAAAAAGAAACATGAAATCACAGAAGACCAATATATAACGTAATGTGTTAATGGGATTAATCCCTTAGTAAAAAAAAGAAAAAAAGGTCAGAGTTTGACACCCACAGAAAAAGCTGAACAACAGCAATGCAAACATGAAAAAACAAGAGTAACTCCATTCAGTGATGTAAAATTGAATATGGTGGGGCCACGAAGGAAGCATTCCTTCCTGGGGATGGAGATTCACTTTATAAAGATGAAGGATATAATCCATTTAGAAGAGATAACTATCAAGAAACTTTACACATCAAGTAGAGCTGCTATACACAATAAACTATAGACAACAAGAACGGCACGAAACATGATAGTATTGGGAGACTCTAACATGCTCCTTTAGTGCCAACAGATAAAGTGGTAAAAATGAAGCACAGCTACAGAAAATTTCTTAATAGAATAAAGTTGAGCTAATAAGAGACATAGTGAGTTCTGATACCTATTATGAAGAATATACCTTTCTTTACCTTGGGTTGGGCTATGTGTGGGACAAACTCTAGGGTGGAGATATGCATGTAGGAAGTCCTGGAGGGTTCCTTCAGGATCAACATCTGGAAATAAAAATGGACAGAGGGAGAAATTGAAATGGATGTAATCACTCCAAAGGCCTCAGCTAGTGACTCAACCAGCCATTTATGCTGAGGAGCAGCATGACCTGAGGGCTGTTCCTGGAGAGATTTGCTGAAGCCTGTCAGCAGCCACCACTCCTGGCCGCTGGAAGAGTGAGTGCCTCAGGCCTGAACCAGGGGTCTGCCGTGCCACTTGTTCCTGCTGTATTTGTATTGTAAGTTTTAGAAACTGCTTCTCCCAGGTTTTTGTTCTCTTTTCCTAGAGCAACTTCTGAGAAGTTTAATGAGGTAAACTACAGCCTCCATTTCTGCTGCTGGTCTTGAGGCCACAGTTGATGCTCATCTCTCTGCTCTACTACTCATTCTAGATTTACCTCACCCTTGACTAGTACCTCTGCTTGTCTGAGAGCCCTTACTTGGTAAAATAACCTGACCTTTCATTCCTTAGGGGGAGTCATTGCAAGTCAGGGTTGGGAGTGGGATTCCACATAGTCACTCAGAGACCAAAACTAAATGAGGCTCCATCATCTAGATGGTTCCTGGTCACTTTGTCAGGGGAGGAGAAAGCTTGATGTCTGACTCTTCTGTGCATGGGCCTGGAAGGGACACACATCACTTCTGCTTGGAGCCCATTGGCAGAGCTAGCTAACCATAGGACTTGTGTAATTGTAAAGGAACTGGGAAATGTCAGGAGAGCAGACTTCAGAATGGTGGTGAGCACCAGTCTGTGCCACAGTCTGCCCTCTGGCTGTCAACATTACTTTGCTCCCTTTATTCCATACCTCCTTAAAGGAGATAGCCCAAAGTTCTATTTCATCAAGGCATTTAGTTCCAAGTAATGTGGACAGTAATGTCCATGTCCAGTTCAGACATTGCTCCTTTTGGTCCAGGAAATAGGAACTGGAATGACCAAATTATCTGGTCACCCCCATTACTTCTCCCTCAAATACCTTAGAGTGGTCAAAAGGGCCAGTGTTACCACAATAAACAATTTCCATTTGGAAAACTGAAAAATTTAGTCATTGGTTAGCTGTGATTGAATTTCTACTGGGCAGATATTGTGCATGTCCCTTGCTCTGGAGGTAGGTGGGGAATATTCCTCAATTAGGCCCTGACTCTGATCTCTGTAATCCCGGTCCTCTGTTCTCTGTGATAGCTGGCTCCACCCTGTAGCAGAGTCCTCGTTTTCTGTCATCCTCCTTGAATATATCGGAAGTGACTATTGAAGAAATGTGTTCTTCTTGAGTGCTCTTCACCTTTCTCAGCCTGCTTACCACCTGTAAAAGATTGATGCCCAAGGGTCTTTCTAAAGTAGTTGTTCTCAACTGCGCCACTGTTGGCATTTTGGACCAAATAATTCTTTTCAGGGGCTGTCCTGTTCATTGTAGGGTGTTAAACAGCATTCCTGGCCTCTGCCCACTAGATGCCAGTAACACTCCTCAGTTGAGATAACCAAAAATATCTCCTTGACATTGCCAAATATTCCCTGGGGGCAAAAGTGCTGTGAATCGAAAACCACTGTTTTTTAAGTGTAGAATGGTCATACACCTATGGAGTTAAGTCTAAGAGTTATCTAGCTCAGAAACTTAAGTAGTTCCTTATTTTGATTATAGTTTTTTTTCAAAGCATCTTTGTTAACTCACAGGTCCTGTATGCTTGACTTAACTGAGGCTATCTTGAGCCTATCTTCTGGCTTCTATTGGCAAACTAAGGCAATTTCATCAATTGATTCTACAGCTATTTTTTCCTTAAAGACTTTCAGAATTGTTATGTGAAAATGATGCATAAAAACCAACTCAAGATATCAGTGGCTTAAAACAACGTTTATTGTTTGCTCATGGCTCTGCAGGGTTGGCTGTATGGCACTGCTCCAGATCATGGGTCAGGTTCAGGCTTGTTCCATGTTCAGGTTTCAGCATCCAAGCTGAAAGAGTGCTTCCCAGGCACATCGTTTTCTCATGGTAAAAGGCAGATGAGTGAAAGCCATGCTAAATCAAGCATGTTCCCCCACATACATTAGCTGAAATAAGTCACATGACAGAGCCAATCAACAGGGTGAGGACACCTTCTGGGGTGGGCAGGGATATTTGCTGACCACTCTGCCATACGTTTTTGGAGAAGTCTAGTACCATTTAGATTTTCCAAAATGGAAAGGCCCTGAAATTCTAGGCTCTGTTTCCATTTATTTCTACTTTTAAAGGTCACCAGTTCTTTCAAATGCAGCTAATAGCCACCAACATAACCTACTTAAGATTTGCCTTCCAGTCTCTTTTTCTGGAGTAGGGGTCAGCAAACTTTTTCTGTAAAAGCCATGTAGTAAATATTTTAGGTTTTGTAGACAATAGTCTTTGTCATAGCTACTAGACTCTGCCATTGTAACACAAAAACAGTTGTGGACAGTACGTAATTGAATGATGAATGTGACTGTGTTCCAATAAAACTTTCTTTACAGAAGCAGGCAAGTCTTAATTACCAACCCTGTCCTAGAGTGTCAGGTTCATTATGCAAGTGCTGTGCAAGTTCCATATTCATGAAATGTTTTGCTACTATATAACCTAGATCACCTTTCCAACCTTTGATGTTAGTTTTCTCTGCTGTTTAACTGCTAAGCCATGATCTTGTGTTTTTATGGTTGTAACATCCCATTCCTGGCACCAGTTTCAGTGTTAGTCAGAATAGACTCATCTATGCTGAGGTAACAAATAAACCTTGAACTCTCAGTGGCTTAACATGACTAGGGTTTATTTCCCGTGCTGGATATCTGACGCAGGTCATGGTGACGGTGGGGACTCTGTTTTATATAGATGCTCAACAACCCAGGCTGCCAGAGGGCCTGCTGTGTGAGACATTCCTAATCACCAAAGCAGGGAGGAGACCGCAGGAGGTTGTGCACTGGCCGTTCTCTTCTTTGTTCCCGCTCACATCCCGTTAACTAGAACTGCTCACACGACCTTGCCTGGCTGAGCAGGCTGGGAAAATCTGGAGGAGAAAAATGGAATGTTGGGTTAGTTCCACTGCCTCTGCCACAAATCCATATAAATTCCAAATTACTCTTCTTATATAGAGTCAGCAGTGTAACTAACATTTGTAGAAAGGTACATATATTGATATACAAGGATGAATTTCATTTAATATTCCTTGAGGCATTTTTTTTTGATGATTTGTTTTTCCTTAGCAAAACATATCTATTTCTAAAATAAAATTGTATTTTGCTCTTAATAGTTCCAAAATAAAGTATTTAAGGTTGGAATCTTAGTTACAGATTAGAATGCACTAGTATAAAGAGCCAGTAGTGTTCAACCATCACAATAGACATTCAAGTAATATTTATTTTAATATTTAATATTTATTCAAAGGTTGTAATATTCTTTTACAGGCAGTGTTACTTTGTAGAGATACTATATTTTAGAAATATTAGCAGCATTAGTTTACAGAATAGCAATAATGAAAATTTTTTTATGTTTCACTAAGTCCATTGATATATTGGTGTATTTAATTTTATAAAGCCATTAGATTATGTATCTTCTCTTTTTTTTTTTCTTTTGAGACAGAATCTCACTCTGTCACCGGGGCTGGAGTGCAGTGGCGTCATCATAGCTCACTGTAACCTCAAACTCCTAGACTTGAGGGATTCTCCTGCCTCAGCCTCCCGAGTAGCTGGGATTACAGACATTATAGCACTGCACCCAGTTAACTTTTCTATTTTTTGTAGAGACAGTGAGTGGTCTTGTTCTTGCTCATGCTGGTCTTAAACTCTTGGCCTCAAACGATCCTCCCACCTCAGCTTCCCAGAGTGCTAGGATTACAGGCATGAGCCACTGCGCCTAGCCTAGATTACATATCTTCTGAACCCCTCCATGATTACCTATCAAAATATGTTAAAGACAACGTACATGCTGATCTGGATGTAGACATTACAAAAGTAATCTTTGTCTTTCTAGCCACCTTTTTTTCCCTTCTGTATTAACTACTGGTATTTAATATATATACTGCAAGTCAGTACAGGTAATGCATTGTATTTGTGTTGTGAAAAAATGCTTGCTTTCTTCTTTGGTCTTTTCATTTATAGTAGGTCAGACAAAGTATGTTGAATATGAAGCCATGGGTGTTCCTGCTGCTGCCTTCCGTTTAATGGGCATAGCATAGAATTCCTTAAGGTTTGAGGTCAGGTGGAAAGTCTTTCACAAAAAATTATTTAATAGTATCAACAGCTGGTAATTTTGTGGATTAGTGGCACCAGGACAATGGTGTCTGACCTCTATAGGCAGAAAAAAATGTATGAGCAAATTTGTGTGATTTCAGGTGGGATATCAGGA
Source organism: Lepilemur ruficaudatus (assembly GCA_963574885.1). Taxonomy (NCBI): domain Eukaryota; kingdom Metazoa; phylum Chordata; class Mammalia; order Primates; family Lepilemuridae; genus Lepilemur; species Lepilemur ruficaudatus. The sequence continues at coordinate 3,217 of CAUYRT010086540.1, read as the reverse complement.
ATGGAAAAACTGATAATGACTGTTCTGGTCCTTTAGAGCTGAATGTCTGCCAATCTGAAAGATCAAATACCATTTGCTAGGATTGACAAAATGGCCCATTGTTGATCTGTAATATCTATATAAAGCTATTAATAATTGTGACTTTAAAATGAGATTTTTAAAATACTGGTAATTTATTCTGCAAATGAATGTAAATGCTAATTTATGGCTCTTTCTTTTACTGCAACAGTTCTTATGTGAGCTTTGAGATGCCTTTCCAAATCTCTTTTCTCTGTTTGACCAAAAGTTTCTAGCTGATCATAATTTCTTACAAATAAAACATTACTGACTTTTCTGATAACTGTATGTATTCATAAATAAAAAATACCATAAAGCTTATTCCTCAGGTTTGCCTTTTTATCATGCATCTGTGCAGTGATTATAGTGCGAAAAGTGAGCAGTTAACATGAATTTTTTGAAAGTGATAGGATAGCTTAATTGTGAACTCCAAAATCTTTGTACATAGCATAGCAGTCATTTTTTTGTTTTTATTTCCTGAAGGACTTAAAGCCCAGTAATATAGTAGTAAAATCAGACTGCACTTTGAAGATTCTTGACTTTGGTCTGGCCAGGACTGCAGGAACAAGCTTTATGATGACGCCTTATGTAGTGACTCGCTACTACAGAGCACCTGAGGTCATCCTAGGCATGGGCTACAAGGAAAACGGTCAGCATGCACTATTTGTTTGAAATACTCTTCTGATTTAATTTCTTTTGTTCATCAGATTCTTTATGTAAATACTTAAGCTGAAGTGCATTGAGTTAAATATGTTTTACAGTTTGAAATGTATATCAAGAGTTTGAAAGTAACTATAAACGTTGTCATGAATATTTGGAAAAACTTGGGGGTCCTGTTTATTTAAATACAAATACATAACATCAGTACTACCATTGGATGAAGAATTCATTGCCATGACCTCTAAATCAGGATACATGCCCTTTGCTTGCCTTTAACTTGAAAATGAGCATTTCTAACATGGATGCAGGAAAGTATATAGTGTACTGCCAGGTTATTCTTAGTAGTAATCTTAGCATGCATTAGTGATACTTGCCCATATTTCCAATTTCATGAAACTAAAGTTAATAGCAGTAGCACTTAGTGTAAACTTTAAGAGCTACAATAGGGCCTTCTGCAAAGCTCATGGATAATTAAGGGGACCTCTTGAAGAAAGCAATAATGTTTCATCAAAGCCTTGTGTCTAGCCTTAAGGAAATGGCATATAGTATTATGTGTGGCTATATGCAGTTGTATTTATCAACTTTATAAGCAGGGTTGAGAAAAATTAGATCATGAATTTATACAATTTTTATGCATATATATATATATACTTACATTTAATTTGTAAGAAATTTTGTTGAGTCTCAGAAATTTAGGAGATAAGTCTGCTGAGATTTTATGGAATTAAACTGTAATTTTTTAAATGCGGTGACTTCATCTAAAATACTACCTAGAATAAGACCTAAGACATTTTTCTGGCAAGGAATCTGGAACAGCAGTTCACTTTGAATCAGAAAATTGTATTAAGTCAACCTTTAAGATTTGTTTTATAAAAGAAACCATTGAACTGAAGATTTGAGCTTAATTAACTTTTCTGAGCTAATTAGAAACAAATACTTCAAACATATGCTATCAATCTTTTATTCTTAAGTAAATATGCTGTTCTGTTTTCTTTCTCCCTAAATTTTGAAGGTTTGTGGGTTTTTTTGTTTTTGAGAATTGATACTTTAAGTGACCACCAGCATACATTTGCTGTGAAACCATCAGTTGTCACAGATATAATCTTGGGATAGCTCCCTACCAGAAGTTAGCACTAAGAAAAACTATCATGCAAAGAATAGAATTGACATGCATCTCTCTCTTAGGTAAGAATTACGTAGATCACCATATTGCCTTCCCAGTCCCACTCCGGGAAACTGCATCAGATGTAATGCTTAATCGTGATAATCACTTTAGCCAACAAGGTTAAGGATAAAATTTCCTCCTTTTAGTGACACTCTCCCCCATTTTAACAACTTTGTTTTATCTATCTTTTATTGTAAGCTACCTCAAAGCATTTTGGAAAATACAGTGTAATCAATATATTGTTTTCAACTACCTAATAGACTAAGTAGTTAGACTCTTTAAAGCTAATTTTGTGTATGAACCAGGTTTAACACGGTCTTGGTCTTCACCGACCCAGTTAATATCTTCTCTCATGTTTGCAGCTCTCAAAATCTTTTTGTTTAAAAATACGTTTATCTGAAGGTTACCAATATAAGTTGTATCCTAGATATTTAAAATTTGCCATTCTCTATAAAATCTATATGGAAGATTTATTTTAATAATGAAAACCTTGCAGAAAAATGAAAACCTTGCAGAAAAAATTTCTCTGATGGACTGATTATGAATATTAACTTTTGCTCTAAAATTTTTTCTTTCTTTCTTTTCTTTTTTTTTTTTTTGAGACAGGGTCTTGCTCTATCACCCAGGCTAGAGTGCAGTGGCATCATCATAGCTCACTGCAACCTCAAACTCCTGGGCTCAACTCCTGATCCTCCTGCGTCAGCCTCCCAAGTAGCTGGGGACAGATAATTTTTCTATTTTTTGTAAAGAACAGGGGTCTTGCTGTTGCTCAGGCTAGTTTTGAACTCCTGACCTCAAGCAATCTTCCCACCTTTGCCTCTCAAAGTGCTAGGATTACAGGTGCGAGCCCTGAGCTCTGCCTAAAATTTTACCCTTGAAAGTTGAATCATGCCATAAATATAAAAAGATTTATATTCATTTTAATATGACTTCTAGGGAAAATTTAGTTCTACAAGATTTCTAAAAGTAGTTACCAGTTTAACTTCTCAGACTCTTCAGTGATCTGGCAGTCTCCTTGTAAGAATGTCCTGTATTAGAAAGTACAGGCTTTAATTTTCTAAGGCCTAGAAAAGGATAAAGGGTGTGTCTAATATCTATTCCTGCTCTTTTCCTCTTCTGATCTTAAAGAATTTGGGCCTTCTAGGCCGGGCACGGTGGCTCATACCTGTAATCCTAGCACTCTGGGAGGCCAAGGCGGGCGGATTGCTCAAGGTCAGGAGTTCGAAACCAGCCTGAGCAAGAGCAAGACCCCGTCTCTACTAAAAATAGAAAGAAATTAATTGGCCAACTAAAAATATATAGAAAAAATTAGCCGGGCATGGTGGCGCATGCCTG
>CAUYRT010086538.1:0-32767 GCA_963574885.1 Lepilemur ruficaudatus | reverse complement strand
TTCTCAATGTTTTGGAATAATTTCTGCAGTATAGGTATGAGTTCTTCTTTGTATGTTTGGTAAAATTTGGGTGTGTACCCATCTGGCCTGGGACTTTTTTTTTTTGGAACATTTTTTATTGCTTCTCCAATTTCTGTGCTTGATATTGGACCGTTCAGGCATTCTATTTCCTCCTGATTGAGCTTAGGGAGGTTATGTGTTTCCAAGAATTTGTTCATTTCCTTCACATTTTATAGCTTTTGGGCATATAGATTTTTATAGCATTCAGAGATAATATTTTATGTATCTGTGATGTCTGTAGTGGGACCTCTCCTTTTTCATTTCTGATTGAGTTTATTAAAGTCCTTTCCTTTCTAATTCTTGTCAATCTAGCAAGAGGTCTATCAATTTTGTTTATCTTTTTGAAAAACCAGCTTTTGGTTTTATTGATATTCTGTATAGGTCTTTTCTTCTCAATTTAATTTAGTTCTGCTCTAATCTTAGTTATTTCCTTTCTTCTGCTAGATTTAGAATTAGTTTGCTCTTCATTTTCTAGTTCCTTGAGATGATTTATTAGTTTGTTGATTTGTGAGCTTTCTGTCTTGTGGATGTGAGCATTTAATGCTATTAGTTTTCCTCTCAGGAATGCTTTTGCTGTATCCTCCAGGTTTTGATAGCTTGTGTCTCCATTATCATTTAATTCAAAGAATTTTTTGATCTTCATCTGAATCTCTTCCTTCACCCCGCAGTCATTTAGCAATATATTGTTTAATTTCCATGACTTTGTGAAGCAGTGAGTGTGTCTGTTGGAATTGATCTCTAGTTTTATACCACTATGGTCTGAGAAGATACATGGTACAATTTCTATTTTTTAAAAATTTGTTGAGGTCTGATTTGTGGCCTAGGATGTGGTCAATTTTGGAGAAAGTTCCATGAGCTGATGAGAAGAATGTATATTTGGTTTTATTTGGGTGGAATGTTTTGTAGATGTCTGTTAGACCCATTTGTTCTAGAGCTCTGTTTAAGTCCATTATTTCTTTGCTTATTTTTTGTTTAGGGGATCTGTCCATTTCAGACAGTGGGGTGTTGAAATCCCTGCTACTATGGCATTACTGTTTATCATGCTATTTAGTTGATATAGGGTTTGCTTTATATATTTGGGTGCTCATGTGTTGGATACATAGATATTAAGAATTGTTAAATCTTCTTGAAAGGGTTTTTCCGTTCACAATTATATAGTGACCATCTTTGTCTTTCTTTATTTTTGCTATTTTAAAATTTATGTTGTCTGAAATCAGAATTGCTATCCCCGCCTCTTTTGGTTTCCATTTGCCTGAAAGTTTGTTTTCCAACCCTTGACCTTGAGTCTGGACCTGAGCATGTTTGTGGGTTAGATGCATTTCCTAGAGACAGCAGATACTTGGCTTATAATGTTTTATCCACTCAGCCAGTCTATGTATCAAGCCATTCACATTTATTGAGAGGATTGATATTTGGGGTAGATTTCTGTTCATATTGTTGGGTAAGTTTTTATTGTTTTGTTTTACCTCTAAAACCATTGTGGAATCTGGATTATGGGCTTTAACTCTTGAGTGTTTTTAATTTGGTGGGTGTCTGTTGCGCTGGTCAATGTACAATGCAGGTCTGAGTTATTCCTGCAGAGCAGGTCTGGTCTTTGCAAATTCCATCAGTGATTGCTTGTCTGGGACAGTCTTTGTTTCTCCCTCATAGATCAAGCTCAGTTTTGCTAGGTAAAGAATTCTAGGTTGGCCATTGTTCTGTTTAAGAAGATTGAGGATGGGTCCCCAGTACCTTCTGGCTTGTGGGGCTTCATTTGAGAAGTCTGCAGTTAGTCTGATAGGTTTTTCTTTGTAGGTTATCTGTTGTTTTCATCTTACTGTGCAAAGGATTTCCTCTTTCATGTTTATTTTTGACAGTCTAACAATTATGTGACGTGGTGTTTGCCTCTTCATGTTGAGTATCCCAGGAGTTCGGTGTGCTTCTTGTATCTAGGTTTCTGGCCAGGTCAGGCATATTTTCTTCCAATATTCCAAAAGACAGATTTTTCCAACCCTTGTGTATCTTCGTCTTCTCTCTCTGGGATGCTTATAATTATTATATTTGGTTTCTTTACATAATCCCTCATTTCTCGTATGTTCTACTATTGTCTCTTGCTTTTGTGTTCCTTTTCTTCATCTGATTTGTTTGGCACATAGATATTATCTTCAAGCTCTGAGATTATCTCCTCTGCATGATCCATTGTATTTTTAAGGCTTTCCACTGTGTTTTGAATTTCCTTGAATGCCTCCTTCATTTTCAAGATTTATGTTTGGTTTCTTTGTAATATTTCAATTTCTTTAAAATGAAAGAAATTTTCATTCATTTTTTCATTCATTTCTTGTATTCTTCTCATGGTTTCTTTGTGTTGGGTTTCTACTTTGTCTTCAATTCCATTGAGTTTCCTTACAATCCCTATTTGGAATTCTTCCTCTGTCAATTTAATCATTTCATTTAAATTAGTATCTGATTTTGAGGGTCTCATGATTTCTTTCAGGGGTTTTATTTTGAGCATCTCATGATGACTTGACTTTTCTCTCTGCTCTTTCATATTCTCTGTGTTGTTTCTCTGGTTCTTTCTCATCAGGATATCGATTGAGAACTGGCAGTGGTAGGACTGGTTTGTACCCTTAACTTCAAGCCACCAAGGACATTCCTTAACAGTGGTGGGAGGAGGTGCCCTGGTCTTGTATTGCTTTAGATGTATTTTGGCAATTTGGGTTACCTCTGACCTATTGTTTTCACCTCCTGCCACTGGAAATTAGTGAGTTTGCTCCTCCAGCTTAAGCTATGGTGAATGGCACCTGTTTCTATAACTCTACTGCCCTCTAATAGCTTGAGATGGAGCGCCCTGTGTTGAGCTGTGGGATTACTCTCTTTGTCATTGGTTGTAGATCGTGTGGAGGAGCCAGTTATTGAGGTAATCTGATGACTCTGTGTTGGTTTCTGGTCCCCAGGTGAGGAATACTAATGCCCCAATCTTTAGGAAGGATCTTGCCACTGCTTAGCATTACTTGGATCCTATTCCACCTTAAAGTGGTGGTACGAGCAAGGCAGATCGCAGCTGCTACATACCAGCCTGGATGTGTGTGTTTCTACAATTGCTTTATCTGTCGTTAGGGAGAGCCACTAATGTGTTGTTCAGGGTTCTTCCACCACACTTGGGAGGCTGCTCCTGAGGGGAAGGGTTACTTGGTGCACCTGCTGTGGCCTCTGGCCAGGATTTTCTTTCCCTGACTGTGAACCCCACTGTTGGCAGCCACCCGGATGTGGAGATCATGCCCCAAAGTTATGATCTCACTGAATGACCTAAGCTAGTGGAGGGGTGATTCCTAGGTCCACCCAGCACTCCAGCCCTTTGAATCCGGCAGGTGCCAGCCTCCCACGACTAGGGAAGCACTCAAAATTCGCCCATTAAAACGAGTCCAGATAGTTGGCAACAGGTCATGAAGGGTGGAGCCTATTGTGAGAGTCCCCGGGCTGGGGGAAGGGAGCTGACGGAAACTTTAGCACACCACAGCATCTGGGTGGTGGATCCCCCAAATGGTGGCCGCCCACCAGCAGAACGCTAGTGTTGGGGGCGACCCCTCAGGAGTTGGTAGATGCCGGATTGGGGAGCAGAGTCAATAGGACGCCCGCTGTCTCTTGTGTGTCGCCTTCTGGCAATCTGGCGCCTGTCTGGCAGAAGGTCTCATACTTTCTGACCCGCCCTGAGCCAACCTAATCATCTACAATGGTTTCCAGGGTAGAGGCCCCTTTTCAGTGTTCACCTCCGTTGTTCTGGTTCCTGCTGACCCCAGAGACAAGTGTCTCCTAACTCTCTTGAGTGGCAGTTCAGACTAGTCCCTTCCCCACCCAGTGTAGTCCCAGCACAGAGCTCCGGGGAGTTCAAGATTCTTCCTGCTATGGCCCTCTCCACAGAGCCCAACGTCTCCTGCTGGGATTTTGCACTGACTTCAGGCAGGTCCCTGTCTGAGTGGGTGTGGAGGTCAGTGGGGAAGTGGACATTCTCCTGTGGGTCTGATCCCGCTGCACTCACTGGCCAGGTGGGCACAGCCATCCCTCTATTCTCTATAGTGCTCTATTCTCTGTAGTTCATCTTGCGCTCTTCAGACTTCATGATCCTGTCTCCCATTCACCATTTTTCTTCCCCCTGTGTTGTGTGTCCCACATGGTTTCTCTGCCATTTCACAATGCTGTTCTTGCAGGGGAGCGATCCACTCGTGGGTAGCAGACTGAATTCTACACCTCTTTCTCTGGGAGCAGGGAGCTAGAAGGTCACCTTTACTCTGCCATTTCTCTACCCCCCACTTCTAATGACTTTGAAAAATACATCAGTGAATGAAATCATCACATGAAAGGCTAGTAGGATTTTTAAAAAAGGAACGATAACATTTTTTATTAGTGAAAGTATAATGACAATGAGCACTCACATGTATCATTAATAAATATAAACTGATGCACATTTTCCTGAGAGAAATTGGTATATATATATATATATATATATATATATCATGGACTTCTAAATGTTATATTTGATTTAGTAGTTTCACTTTTAGAAAATTCTATGGAAATAATCACACCACTGAAAAATGATGCATTTATAGAGATGTTCATTATAGCATTGTTAATAACACAGAAAAACTAGGCAGAAGTTAAATGCTTAATAATAGGAGTTTGAGTGAATTCATTATGGTGATTCAGACAATGGAATATTATATAGTAATCCAAAATGATGTTTTAGCACAAATGTGTTGATTTTGAATGATTTTAGCCATATATTGTTAATGAGAAAAGCAAGTTGCAAAATATTTGTATATAAGGAAACATTTATCCATTTGATAAAGAAGTCCTAAATATATACCTATATGTTAACAATGTTTATCTCTTGGTGGTAGGACTAAGGATGATTTATTTTATAAACAATTTTTCCATGAATTTTGATAACTTGTGTGACATAAAAATAATGAAAAATTTAAATGATAGTATGAAATACTTTATTTCCATAGAAAATTCTTGTTGTGTTTGTTATTGCTTTTGAGAGTCTGAAGCAAATATTTTTTCCATGTGGGATGCATTTTATATGCAGCTATAATTCATTAAAATTTTATTTCCGTAATATGTTAGTTGCAGAGACAAGAGTACACATAGGAAACAATTAGATGGAATGAAATGAAAATAAATAACCCAACATAAGTGGTTGTAGGTAACACAATTTGCACCAGGAGATCAGTAGAGAGAGAATTTAAAGCAATCCGGGGAGTCAACTCATTCTGCTTTCTTGAATGAAGTGAAATGAGTGTGGCCTTTAACGCTGGTAGGATTAGATTTAACAGATAAAACAAGGAGTTGATTATATGCAGAGATTAATAACTCATAAGGGGACAAATGAAGCAATTGGTATGATTAGAACTTGTTTTAATATTGGGAAGAAGAAAAGTACAAGGTTAGATCTGTGGTAAGCTAGGAGGAAGAATTCAAAAATTCCACTATGAATTCATAATTGGTAATGGAATAGATGTCAGGAACTTATTGTGGCTTCTTGAACAGTGGAGAAATGAGATACAAGTAGCATTTTAGTGAAGTTATTCCACAAAGGAGGAACTAAGTAAAGAGACTGGTGATCAGCGTTTGCAGAGGCGAAGCTACTGCAAACAGCTGTCTATATGCTAGATATAGGATGAGGGAAGTCTTACCAAGATGGTGGCTGTGATACCACTCAGGGAAGAGCCAGCAGTACTTAATACACAAAGGAGAGAAGACCAGAGAGACTCCTCTGTTTCCTAACTGGGGGGTGAGGCAATGGTAAACCACCCTGGAGAAAATGGGAGATGAGGATTATAGAGAAAGAATAGTCCTTTCTAGAGGACGTGAGGAGGAATAAAATCTATGGTAGAGTTCTCAGCTGACAGTTAGGTTCTAAGTAGCCCATTAATCCATTATGGCTGCCTGTAGTAACTTGCTGGACACAACATGAAAGGACACGTTGGTATACATTTTTCACTACTGGATTAAATTCCAGACCACTCACCTTTCTCTGTCTCTCATTCCATATGCCATACTTTGGTTATCTGGGCCACAGAATTGACTATAGGTTCTTCAATATCCAACCTTAGTTTGGCCCTCACTTTTCATGGCCAATGTTATCTACCAGGGTGCAAATGTGGTTGCTTTGACTGAAGATGCTGTGTCTCCCTTCTGGATTCGGTGCTTAGGCCACGTGGGTTCATTTCCTTCCCAGTTAAAAAAATATTTCTACATAATTTTAAATTTATGGAAAAGTTGCAAAAACAGTACGGAGAGTCCCTTTACACCCAGTGTTTTCTAAGGCTAACATCATATATAAAACCATAGAATCAAAAGGAAGAAATTAATATTGTTACAATACTATTAATTAAACTACAGACTTTATTCTCATCTCAGTCTTTCCATTACTTGTCCTTTTCTGTAACAGGATCCAGTCCAGAATCTCATTTTCACTTTGCTGTCATTTCTTCTTAGTCTCTTCCATTCTGTGACAGTTTCTTAGTCTTTCCTCATTGCTTAATGACCCTGACACTTTTCAAGGTTAGTCAGTTATTTTTTAAAAGTCCTTCAATTTGAATTTGTCTAATGTTTTCACATGATTATATTGAGGTTGTCCATTTTTGGCAAGAATACCACAGAAGTGATGCTGTGCCCTTCTCAGTGCAACATGTCAGGGTGAATATGATGTTAATACGTCTTATGACAGGCACTTATATCCATTTCTGTATCTATCTATTTCCTTGTGTACAGAGTAAATACCATGAGTTCATACTGATAACTCTGATTCCAAATCGACAACACAGCACAGGTTTCATTCCAGCTTTCCCTCTTTCCTTATTTGTAACTCATTTCTCTGACAGTGAGAAACCTGGTTCTTATTATCTGTTAAGATATTTATGTTTTCAACCCTAGTATACATATAATTTCTTGAAATTGCTAACCCATAGCCATGTAAGAAACAAATTTAATAACTAGAGAATAGTTTTCACGTATGATTCTTTTTGTCTTTAATCGTACAGTATTCAGTCAAAATACTGTTTTCCAAAGATACTTAGGTTAATTGTTTTTTTCCACTTCCCTTCATTGTGGTTGTATTATTTATTATAATTCAGTTAAGTTTGTTTATTACAATTTGTATTCCACTTTGTGTTCCCACCACATCCTGGTTATTTTCTTTTAAATTTACATAAAGAAGAATTTACTCTCTGTGGTATATATTTTCAAACGTTTGGGCAAATTCCAAGGGCTATGTACCCACCACCACAGTCTTGCTATAAATAGTTCTGTCACCTCAAAAATTCTCTGCTGCTGTCCCTTTATGGTCAATTTTGCCTTCCACTCCCAGTCAGGCAGCTGCTGGTCTTTTTTCTACTTAAATCAATTTGCCTTTTCCAGAAAGTCATATAAATGGAATCACATAATGCGTAGCCTTATAGGTCTAGCTTTCTTCACTTAGCAAAATATTGATTAGTAGCCTTCCACTGAGTGTGAACCAGTTTGTTGACCCATTCATTGGTGGAAGAACATCTAGGTTGTTTTCAGTTTTTGATAATTATGAATACAACTGGTATAAATATTTGTGCACAGGTTCTCGTGGGAATATAAATGTTCATGTCTCTTGGTTAAGTGCCTAGGATTGGGGATTGCTGGTTCATATGATAAGTATATGTTGAATTTTATTATAAGAAATTGCCAAACTAGTTTTACAAAGTGGTTTTATATTTTATGTCTTATCAGCAGTGCAATAGAGTTCTAGTTTCTCTATATCTTCATAAAACTTGGTGTAGTTAAGATTTTTGTTTGTCATTCTAATAACTGTTTAATTGTACCTCATTGTGGTTTTAATTTTAATTTTCCTAATGATTAATAACATTAAGAATCTTTTCACAATTGGTTTTAAAAATTTGTCAATTTCATTGCTGTGAGCTAGGCTGACGCCATGGCACTGTAGCCCGGGCAACAGAGTAAGACTCTGTCTCAAAAAAAAAAAAAAAAAAAAATAAAAAATAAAATTGTCAATTTTTTTCCCTGCGTCTATTGAGATGCTCACATGGCTTTCAATTTTAAGTCTAGTAATATGGTGAATTACATTATTTGATTTTCCAAATGTTTAACCAGCTTTGTACTACTGGGATAAATCCCACTTGGTCATGAAGTGTTGCTCTTTTTATACATTTCTTGATTCAATTTGCTACTATTTTATTGAAGATTCTGCTCCTATGTTTAGGTGGGTCTGTAGTTTTCATTTTATGTTGTCTTTTTCTGGCTTTGGTATCAAGGTAACACTAGTCTCCTAAAATAACTTGAAAAGTATTCCTTACCTTCATATTTTCAGGTAGAGATAGTGTAGAATTTATATTAATGTCATTATTATCATTAAATATTTGGAGAAATTCACCAGGGAAATCATTTGGGCCTGGGTTCCTCTTTGTTAAAAGGTTTTTAACCATGGATTTAATTTATTTCATAGCTATAGAATTATTCAGGCTTTTTATCTCTTTTTTATTTTCTTACGGTAGAGTGTGTCTTTAAACAAATTGGTTCATTTCAGCTAAGTTGTTGAATTTATGGTCAGAGTGTTTGTGCATAATATTTCATTATTTCCCTTTTTAATGTCTATGAGGGCTATACTGATGTTTCCTGTTTCATTCCTAATATTAGTAAATTATTCCTTTTTCTTTTTTTAAATCTGTTTGATTAGAGGAATACCAATTTTATAGATCTTTTCAAAGAATTGGTTCTGCTGTAATTGATTTTCTCTATAGATTTTTATTTTTAATTTCATTAATTCTATTCTTTGTTTCCTTCTTGCTGCTTACTTTATATTTAATTTGCTCTTATTTTTCTAATTTCTTAAGGGAGTAGCTTAGATTACTGATTTGATACCATTCTTGCCTAATATAAACATTAACTGCTATACATTTACTTCTAGCAACTGCTATAATTTTATCCCACAAATTTTGATTTTTTTTTTATTTCATTCAGTTAAAAGTATTTTTAAATTTCCTTTGAGATTTTTTTGTCCTACTCATGGATATTTAGAAGTATCTTGTTTAGTTTCTTGCTATTTGTGTATTTTCCAGATATTTTTTCTGTTATTGATTTCTAATTTAATTCCATTATATTCTGGGAATATTTTATTCATACTCTTTTGTATCTGTGCACATTTGGCTTATTGCTCATGATTTTACCTTGGTGGATGTTTCATGTTCCCTTGAAAAGAACATGTATATTGCTGTTGTACAGTGAAATATTCCATAAATGTCAATTATGCTGAGTTGGTTGATAGTGCTATTCAGGTCTTGTGTTTCCTCACTGATTTTCCAACTACTTGTTCTATCAATTACTGAAAGAGTGGTCTTGAAGTCTCCAGCTATCATCATTTATTTGCCAGTTCTGTCACTTTTTGATTTATATAATTTGAAGCTCTGTGTTATATACCTATGCAATTAAGATGGTTGTGTCTTCTTGGAAAATTAACCTTTCTGTCTGTATTTGATGTGTGTCTTTATTTCTGATTATATTCCTTGCAGGAATATTTTGTTAGTCTCAATACAGCTACTGCAGCTTCATTTTGGCTAGTGGCAGTAAGATACGTCATTTTCCTCCTTTTCCTTTTATCTATGTCTTTATATTTGAAACAGGTTTTTTGTATAATGCAGTTAAGTCTTGTTTTTACATACAATTTGAAATTTTCTATTTTAGTTGGTGTTTTAGACCATTCATAGTTTTGTGTTTGTTGATATGGTTGAATTAAAATCTATCCTCTTAATAGCTGCATTCTATTTCTCCTAACTGTAGATTGCTTTTTTTTCCCTCCCTTCTTTAGGGTTAACTGAGCTTTTCATTATTAGCCATAATTATTCATATTAATAGCCTTCACTATTCAGTTATTATATCTCCTTATTAAAGTGTTTTATTGATTGGCTAGGATTTATAATATGCAAATCTATTTTATCACATTTTACCTTCAAATAACACTCTGCTTTATGTGTAGTATAGGAGCCTTACAACAGTTTATTTCCAATTCCTTCCTCCAATCCTTTGTGTCATTGTTTTCAGAATTTTACTTTTGCATATGCTATAGATAAATAATACATTTTTGCTATAGATGATATCTTTTATAAAAATTAAAAATAAGAAAAAATAAATTTTCTATTCCTTCATTCCATTACTAGCATCTTTCATTTTTTTGTGTGTAGATCTAAGTTTCTGTTAAGTGTTATATTTCTTCTGCTGAGAAACTTCTTTTAACATTTCTTTTAAGTCTACCAACAAAAGACTTTTGGATTTTTCTTTGGCTTTATTTTTCTGAGAATGTTTTATTTCTTTTTTATTTTTGAAAATTATTTTTGCTGCATATAGAATTCTGTTTGAAAGTTTTTTCTTTTGGTATTCCATGTCACTTCATTGTCTTCTGGGAAAAATGTGTTGTGATTTTTATCTTTTTTTCCCCTGTATGTCTGTTTTTTCTCATTGCCTTCAAGATATTCTCTTTTTGTTTTAGCAGTTTATATGTGGTAAATTTAGGTTTATTTTCTCTTCCTTCGTCTCTTCTTCTGCTCCTCTCTCTCCCTCCTACTCCCCCTCTCTCCTCTCCCTGTTTCTTCTCCCCTACATTCTACCCTTCCCAGTCCTCATCCTTCTTCATTTATCCTGCTTGATGTTTTCTGTTTCTTGAATCTGTGGGTTTTATGTCTGTCATTAATTTTGGAATATTCTTGGCCATTATTTCTTCAAATATTTCTTCTGCTTTCTTCTCTCTACTTTTTTCTGTTTGATTGCATGTTGTCCATATTTTCTATTATCTCAGTGTTCTCAACTAGGGGTGATTTTACCCTTTCTCCATGGAGAAAGGGTATCAGGAGTCATTTTGGTTGTTATGACTGGAGAAAGTGCTATGTGGTACAAAATCTAGTGGTTACAGGCTGCGGATGCTGCCAAACATTCTACAATGCACAGTACAAAGAATTATCCACCCCAAAATGTCAGTAATGCTGAGAAACCCTGTTTTAGAGTCTTTCCATCTGAGTTATTTAAAATTCCTTACATGATAATTCCAGCATCTGTGTCTGAGTCTGAATCTAATTCTGTTGATGGCTTTGTCTCTTGTCAGCATGATTTTTTTTTATGCCTTTTCACAAGCTTCATAATTTTTTGTTGAAAGCTGGATATCTTGTGTAGCACAGTAGCAATTGAGGTGAATAGATTTTGTGCCTGGAAATGGGTATGACTTTTCTTCTGCTAAAGCTTCGGTGCAAGGATTTCAGTTAATCTAACCACAAATCAAATTAATTTGAAGTTTGTTGCTGTAGTTACTCCTTATGTACCACAGTTTGCAAATGCCTCTAGTTATACCTTGAGTTTAGAGTGAGATTGGGTTCTTTTAATACCTGCTTGATTCTCAGTTTGGGTTTCCCTATTGTGCTGTGACTCACCATCCCTCTTGTAGCTACTAAGGTGGTATTGCAATGCCTGCCCATGAGAAATGCTTTCTTGGTATTCTCACAAATTTTTTTATAAGTGCTTATTGAGGTCTTTGGATAAAAAGCCTGCAAAGTGATATAAAACCTCCCCAAATCTGTGTCCCCCACAGTTTCTACATACTCTTGCTAGCTCACACTCCACCTTCAACAATTTATTAACTATTCTAGCAACTTCTTACAGGTGTTCAGTAGCATCTTCCAGGTAAAAAAATGTTTATGTTTTCTCTTTCCTTTCAGGTGCTTGTCTCTCCGTAAGATTTTAGGCTAGTTGACTGCCTTATGAGTCTAGCTCTTTTATGGATTTAGGAAAAGACATACAATTATAGTTTGTCTTACTTTTTTGTTGCTGTTGTAAGTGTGAGAGCTATGCTCTTTTTGGCTCTCTGCATCTCCATGTGGAAATGGGAAGGGTTCCCTTCCAGGTTTTCAGTTTCATCTTGCCCTAATGGAGCCAGCTCTCTAGGTTGCATTCACACATGGTTTACTCTGGTCTCAGAGACAGGTTGTAGAGGCCACCTCAAAGTGACAGCATAGCAGGAGAGCAGGGTAGTCAGCCCTCCAGCTGATTTGGTTTGGGTGATGGGTGTGGGCTCCTGATGTTGGAGGCTAGCACCTTGTTGAGTGATGTAGAGAAAATCTAGGCCTTAAAAATGAGAGTGTAAGTTCTAAATAGGCTTTCCTGCCTAACGCATGGGTGGTTAGTGGCTAAGTAAGGCTTAGTGGACATGATAGAAAAACAATGTTGCTGGTAGAAGCCAGCATTTTCTTTCATTTTAGGCAGCCTCAGTGCACAGGGCTCACCTTCCAGGCCACTTAGGTAAATAAATGATGAGGCAGGAGGGTTACTGAAGGTGGTTACTAGTCCTAAGTCTAAAACTGATTACAAACTGTGTTTGGGTCTGATACTGCTTCTTGGATGATTCAGAAACTTATGAGATTCAATCCCATTTAGAACTAGAAATATATATGTCCATTGTAGAAAATTTGAAATACAAGACAGCATAAGAAAAGAGTACATTTCACTCATAATACTACCACCAAGAGATAACAGATCCTAACATTTTCAGTATCTTTCCCCCTATGTAATGTTTTATATACTTGAGATCATATGTTCAAAGTTTGTACCCTTATTTTGAACATTTTCTTATATCCTTAAATATTTTCAAGATCATTCCTTTATGATTATTTATAATTTATTTAGCCATTTCCACAATTTTGGATATTTAAGTTGCCTGAAATTTATTTTGCTATTAAAAATATCATTACAGTGAACATCTTTCACCAAACTCTTTGTGAAAATTTCTGATTATTTCTGTAGAAAAATTCCTGGAAAGTAGATATATCAGGCCAGATGGTTTGCTCAGTTTCAGACTTTTGTTGCTTGTTGCTAAATAACCTTTCAGAAAGATCATGCAATTTACTCTTCCATGGGGAGTATATGAAATGTCTGTTTCTGAAAGGAGAGTTTTTCTACCTAATTCTTCATCATCATGAAGGAGCCCAGAGGAGGAAGAAACAGAGAGAAACACCATTTGCACATTTTTCATAATAAAAGAAGATTGAGGGATAGACCGATGGGCTATGAGTTTATCAGATGCCTCCTAGTTGAAAACTATGTTTATCAGATGCCTCCTTATTATGAAGTGGCTCAGCTAACAGCCACTTCATAATAAGTGAAATGATAAATAAAATTAGAGAGTCTGTGCATTTTAAATATTCATTTGAAAATAAAACTAAATTAAGTGCTTTTGCCCCCCTTAAAAGTTCTTTGAATCCCTTGAATTTTCAGGCATGTTCTCACTTTCTAATGTAATTTGAGAATTTCTACTCTCCCCTTTTCCATTTGTCAGTGTGCTCCACCTTTCTTTGGTCCTGGCTCAACCACTGATGCCTCCTGAAGCTATTTCTATTTTCCCCAAATCTGGCAATTATTCAGTTATTCTTGGGATCATGTATGGAACCTATCATTTATACTCTTGATTTTTAGCATAAGGCATGATATTCAATCATTTTATATCTGTATCATGTCTTAGCTATATTTAAATACCCTCCAAATATAGGGCTGGTGCCTTGTCCTTTTTCTGCTTCTCCAGGGATGAGCCCAGTGGTTTGCATCATGGTAGTTTGTTGGTCATTTGTTGATGATGATCATACTGCAAACTTCGTAAGAGCAGGGGCAATACATTTTTCCTCATTATTCCATCTCCAGTAACTTTACTACTGCTTGAAACAGTTGGAGCTCAATAATATTTTTTGAATTAATGAGTGAACAAATAGATTTATTATGAATTCAATATAGGAAGGTCATCTTCTCAGAAATTATGATGTGCCTCATTTTCCCCTGTAGCAACCTCATAGGAAGGAAGGAAATGGGATTTCTCCTATCTCAGGAGAATGTCTAAGCCTTTGGATTCCCAATGCCTGAGTTTTCCTTACCTACAGAGGTCTTCCACTTTGATGATACTGGCAGGCTGGTGTGGAGCCTTCTGGGACAAAAAGCCATTAAAAGGACTTGTGTGCTGTGTGTGTGCGTTTAAGGCAATTAATTTTCCCAAAAGGGAGAAGAAGAAACAAATCTAGGTCTGTAGTGTTGAAAGGAGAAAAAAATGTAACCTGGGTTTTATTCATCAGGAGTGAGAAGTGGAAGGGTTATAGATCTCTTGGGGATAGAAGCCTGAACTCACTTAGGTGCTGCAGCTCTGAGGATCAAGAGCTTGAGGGGATGCTCCAAGGACAGAGCTGTGGCCTGAAGGGCAGGCAAAGCTTTCTCATGGCCAGACTTTTCCCGAAAGTGAGTGAAGCTGCCAGGGAGCTGCCCATCAACAAATAGTGCTTGTTGGTTTGGGCCACAGATGGGACAACAGCTTGGACAGATGGTGAGAGACAAGTGCTTCACAGTGGCTTGGTATGGCCCCAAAGTGCAAATAGCAATGGTGGCAGCCACAGGCTCTACCCTGCTCAAGAGCTGGAAGGCTGTGAGGTATGAAGTCAGTTTTTATCTATCTTTATCTATCTGTCTGCCTATCTATCTATCTATCTATCTGTCTATCTATCTATCTGTCTATCTATCTTGGCAATTCCAGGGAGGGTGTAGAGCCCAAACTGACTGATATCAGTGATCCTGCCAATTTATTGGGAGGGGACTTGAGCTACTTTTAATTAATTTGAAGAAAATTAAAGGATTGTAATAGAACATGGACCTTGTGTGTCCCAGCGCAATCTATGCTTCATGTAATTATGATTTTTGCTTTCTGCAGTCACATCTATCAGGATCTCTCAGGGTTACAAGATTCTTACACAGACTGCAAGGTATTCTCATCTAATAAGCCATCTGCTGGCAAGAGGAATGCTCCAGCTTCCAGCCCGAGTTTTAGTCTGGGAATGCTAAGCTTTCTGGAATAATTCTGAAGCTTTTCTGCCTTTAAATTAGTGCTGTTGACCTTGGTTTTCCTTTTCTCTGCATGGAGCAGTCCTGGGTGAATGTATGCTAGGTTGTGCCAACATTCCCACTGCAAGGTACAATTTTCACCAGCATTGTGTGCTGTGGGGGTGTTTTAGGAAGTATTCTTCCAAGCTTTACATTTAACATTAAAAAATGCTTGAAGGCCATCTATTGTTTTAGACCAGCTGTTTCGCTGAAGTTTAAATTACCTTTTGAAACATTTCCTTGTTGAGTATGTGCAAATTGCATTTTGCATACTCAAGGAAGTAAAAATAGCAGTCTGTAGGTGAAGAGTTCTTGCTAACACCCTTCCATCAGGCTTCTCTTTCCTTTGTCTTTATCCTTTTCCCCTCAAAATTAATAAATAACATCCTCTGTGCATTGTTGATTTTAAAGGAGTTGAAGCTGGAATCTATAATGAAGATCAGGGTACAGCTGGATTAAATATGTATTTCCACCTTTCTCTTCCATGAGCATGGGGTTGGGGGACACATTGCTGGGTATCTTCATACCTCCAATGTCTCTATATAATGCTCTCTCATTCTAGGAGAAAAATATAAATACTGCTTTTGGAAATGAGATTGGCCAGGCAAAAGTTTATGAAATCAGCAAGTAGTTTAAAAACTACATAAATGGAAAATTCTGTTTGTTTGACAGTATAAAGGTATCCTCCCCCCCCCCAGCCCCACACACCCAGGATGTTGAAGCCATAAAGGATTATGAGCCTATTTTATGGAGAGAGCCACTTCTACATACTGTGTGCCTCAGACTCCACAGCAATTGTATCCACATGACTTCCAAGATGGTCATTAGTGCTTTACGGCATCACCAGAAATGCCATCGTTTTGCATTGCCTTTTAGGGTCATTACACTGGTTGTTCTCCACTCCTTGCCCATTTTCCTTTCCTCTCTGCTCTGGGCTATGCCAGCAGGCTTCCCTGCCTTGACTTCTACTTGGGTTCAGCCAATGGGAGGTTTCCACAGCTGATGAGACAGCCAAAGGAGAAGGAGGTCCTAGTATTTTTAGCTCTCTCCAGTTTCCCTTTGACCCCCTGTTGTGATTCCTGAAGGGGCTTTTTCCTTTTGGGATTACAGCTACTGTCAGTTCTGACATGACTGTGGTTACACTGTTTGTCTCCGCTTGTCTCTGTCAAGACCTGAAGGTGGAAACAGTTTTCTGCTGGTGTAGTCTCTGGGTGCTTCTGCATCTCTTGTTGGTCCTCTTAACTTTGCCTCATCTTGGTAAACAAACAGTCTCTTTATTAATTCAACTTCAGAATCCCAGCAGAGCGTGTCTTTTGCTTCCTTCCAAGACAATGAGTGCTAAAGCACTAAGCTTTTTCTCCAAATACTAGGCTGATGGGTTGGGGATATTGACTTTCAGAACTTCTCTGAGCTCAAAGCTCGAAGTAGTTCCTTCCTGGACAGTAAGTGGGAATCTAAAACATTTTTAATATTGATTGGAGTCCCACTTCAAAGAGCAAGTCTTAAGTTGTTGAGCGTGGTTATTGTGAGCTTGAAGATAGTGAAACTTCAATGAAAAGGATGTGGCTTACAAAAACTGACTCAACCAAATGGAGACCCTACCTCTGGTTCTTTATGAAAGTAGTACTTGCCTGGTGAGTTTAGGCCTCATTATTTGTTCTGTGTCAAATTAGGATCTAGACTTAGGCCCAAGGAAAAGGCCAACAAATAATAGTGGTCCATTTTAGGAGCTGATGGTGAGCGGGCCTCCTGTCTATGTTTGTAGGAAGGACAAATGTTAGGTAGCCCAGTGAACACCAGACTGATTCCAATTGCTTTCTAGTGATTTACAAAGCAATCTGTGCCCTTACCATCTGGCCCTAGGGCTTTGTGAGCTGTGACACATGACAGATTTGGCACCAAATAGCCCAGTGAGGTAGGAATAGTGGAGGTTGGCACTCTAGTCTATGGTGTTGCTTTTCTCTTACTTTCTGAATTAATTCCAAAGTGAAAAATGAGGGTGGTTGGGGGTGGTAGTCTTGCCTTTCTTCTCAATGTGAAGTATGGGAAAGGGGAGGTTAAGAACTTAATTCTTAACCTCTAGAGTGAGCAGGGAGTGGAGGAAGGGCCCATTTGAGGATTTTGTTCTGGTAACCTTTAGAAGATTATTAGTTATATCCAGAGAGGCTTAGGAGACATAGAAACTGCAAATAAAATCCAGATAAATATCCACTGGGAAATTTTGAATCCTTTCTGTTTTTCCTTGTTGGAGAATAATATTTTGAATTCATTACCACTCAATATTTATCAAAAGTTTATAGAGTGTTGCTTGAAGCATATACAGTCCAACTACTCTTCTAGATCCTGTAAAATATATTCATAGTGTGTCAGACAAGAGAGAGCTGCATCATTGTTCTGCATCATTTTAGCATCTTTCCTGAGATGGTTTCATTTGACTGCATTTATTTTATTTGTTTTTGCATTGTGTTTTTATTGCCCAGTCTTGAGAGACATTGTTAGAAACAGCCCTGAGTGTCTCATTTTGGTATTTACTGCAGAAATATTGTTGAGAATGCTATTGTTTACATTTCACATAATCTACATGAAGACTCATGGGAAGACTGTCTCTCAGGCGTTAGTTTCAGGAATACTTAGGTTTGTTTGAGCTACTAGTTTTGTTTTGTTTTACTTTTTAATCTGTGTACACTGTGGGTCATATAACTGATCATTTTCTTGTTGTTTTGGCTGCTGGAAAAGTCATAGTCTAATTCCTGGTCTGTCTCTAGGGAATGGCATTTCTATTTTAACTTTACTTCTTGACTTTATCACTTTTCTTGATTTTATTTTTCTTTTTCCCCAATTACTGGACTCAAAATTTTTAAAAATTCTATAATATATATTTTTTTCAAAGCTGCCTCAAATTTATATTTGAACACAATAAGGGTATAAATAGAATAATAAATAAGACAATAAGAGATATTCTTTTTTTTAAAAAAGTTTACTGTGAGAATCATTTTTATGTCTACACAGTCTCAAAAACAAAACAAAAAATAGGGATGCTCATATTATAGAATATTAAAATCATGGGTTATTTTGCATGGTTATATAACAAAAAATGATGATTGTCATACACAATAAAATTTCTCTTCATTTACTTAGTTCATTTAAACTAGGCTATGTGATTTCATCTGGACTATATAAGGCAGAATCTTCTGAATGTCTGGGATTCAATTCTATCTGAGAAACATCATTAATAGGTGTTGGGTTAGTTAGAAGGAAAAGTGTGGCTTTAGAAAGAAAATTATTGGGGCTAATGCAGAATGTATGTTGACTAGAATTTTTATAAAAAAATTTATTTTTGAAAACAGTATGGTAACATGGTTATTAAAATATTAACCAATTTATGTGCAATTAGACTTTTCACATTTGAAATAGTCTTTCAACACAGAAATGTACCTTATTAATCTTAATGGAATATTTTGAATTACCAGAAAGTAAGATATTTGGAACGTTTAGACTTACTTGATGGAATTCAAATTTCCAACAGGCATATTTTTAAAGTCTTAAATGTCTGATTTTCAAAAGTATAAGATGAGGCAAACCATGGATAATTTGCTAACAAATGGCTAAATGACTTTATTATCAAGTCTTACAGAATTTACAAGATAAACATCCAGCTGGAGACTATATGTAGTAGGTTGATGAAAGATGAAAAGTTCTGAGTGATTTATTAAATTGTGTAATTTATTTGTTTTGTAACTTCATGTGAAATATTAAAGGTTTTGTATTTTAAATTTTAACTGAGCACTTCTAAAGATATACCAAAAAGGCTGGAATGAAATAGTTAAGAAGGCAAGAAAACAAACTTCAATTCCCTGAAATTAATAAAGCAACACTTACATACCTATGGTGTCTTCACATGTTACATGCATAAGTGAAAGGTTAGCAATGGTTTCTTTCATTTCACTTTTCTCTCCATGGACCATCCTCATTATTTGTTCTCACAAACATCTGCTCTACTCAGGGCTATGAAACATGACTAGGATACCAAAAGTAACACATTTATCCTGTCTACATACAAAATGATTGGGTGAACCAAAACACCAATGAGAGAATAGAGCGAGCCCCCAAAACATGAAATTCACATTGTATGGTAATATAGAGCATGTGTCATAGTCTGCATTATAATTAAATCCTGTGCACCTTTATTTATGCTTAGGACTAGAAAATCTTTAAATATAACTCACTACCTAAGTTGCAGTTTCAAACCACAGAGACCATTGTGATTTCCAGCAAACATATCTT
This sequence comes from Lepilemur ruficaudatus, assembly GCA_963574885.1. NCBI lineage: Eukaryota > Metazoa > Chordata > Mammalia > Primates > Lepilemuridae > Lepilemur > Lepilemur ruficaudatus. The sequence goes on along the minus strand of CAUYRT010086538.1, from coordinate 13,507 downwards.
GTAAAAAGATAATAAAAGTGGAGTCTAGAATTAAGAAACAAGAATCTTAAAAAAATTTAAAAAAAAAAGGAAAGAAAGAAACCTGCCACTGGAGTTGTTGCTATGGCCTTAGCTATCCTTCTATTTTCCCCTAGCAATGAGGGGTAGGAGAGCAGCATCTGCAGCATAAGTGACAGTTTGGCAAAGAGACCCTGCTCCTGCCTCCAAATGCACCAAAAATTCCAGATCTGAAAACATCTGGAAGATAACACTGTTAAGTATGAAAGTAGGGAGATGTGTACACTTAGCAGTTTTGGTCACATCGGTGGATTTTAACTCTGGTTATGCTTGAGAGTTATATGTGGAGCTGCTTTTACCTTATTATTATTATTTTTTAATGGCTTAGTAGCCGCCTACTCCAGTTTTAGTGGTTTTGGAGAGGGGCCTGGGTATTTGCATTTTGAAATACCTTAAAAAATGATTATGTGTATCTGAAATTAAGAATTACTTGGCTTACTAGTAGCTAACATGAGATTCTAATTGATGATATGACTTTCTCCCTTTCTGACTTAATTCTTACATATATGTACCTGGGTGTTTAGCCCAGGACTTGAGCACATTAGTTCTTAATTCCCTGCTTGGTACTTTAATATTTACCATGAGGAGAACAGAAATAAGAGATCACAGATTTCTGGATCCTCAATCCCAGTAATTCCAGTAGCAATCTAGCAGAACCTCTAACTTGCCATCAGTTTTGCCTCTGTCTAATAGTTTATGTTGTAGTAGGGGACACTGCAGATTGAATTGAGGATAAGGGGTTATGGGCAGTACCCTACTCAGTGTTAAAAAAATTCAATAGCTCCATATATGTTGGTGTATTGCAGTTGTCTCAAGTCTTATGCGTTCCTCTTGATGTTTCACAAAATACATGACTAGTGAGAGAACTGGGTTTTACCTCAGTCTTGACTATTGTGCTCAGGGTGAAAAGGGCCAGAGACTTTCATGTCAAAGTAGATGTATCAGATACATATCCTCTGCTTCTCTTTCCAGATGTGGTCTCTACCCCTTGCCATGCTGCTCTCTCCCCACAACGTGCTGACAGGCATAAACTGCATCACTGGGTCCCCGGGCCCTCTAGCTTCTGCCAATGGGGAAGATGGCAGCAGATCAGAGGGAGGGAGAAACTTACAGTAGAGGTACGTATTTTCTCTTGATTTCATGCCTGTAAGATGGCTTTGGACTGGCTGTATCCCCTTTGGTATAGTAATTTTGATGGATCAGTAGGCTTTCTTAAAGCAACACATGTGACATATCAGCTTTTGGAATGGCTATTCTTTTGTTCATATATAGCTGCAAAAATATAGAAAAAATTATCTGGTGCTTCAGTAAAGATGCAAACAAGGCAGATTACAGACTCCCAGAGGAGGTGCAGCCTTCAAATATTATCCCAAGAACTCTTTTGGATTTTTGCTTTTCCTTCCCAAATGGGAAGAAATGTGGCCTCTGAATCTTGGTCACTGCAGGCACCAGTTTTGACCCTTCCCTGTGTGCTTGGGATGGAGTAGGATAGGAAGTCCTAATACATTCTCTTAGGATTGAAGATTTTATAACTTGATCTGGATTCCTTTCTATGGGTTTCAGATAAACTCCTGACCCACCCAGAGTTTGGAGAAGCCCATACAGAGTTAATCACATGTATAAAAGGATCTTGAACTGCTTCACAGATACCCTTTCAAAAATACACTAATCCAGGCTGGGCACGGTGGCTCACGCCTATAATCCTAGCACTCTGGGAGGCCGAGGTGGGAGGATCGCTCTCAAGGTCAGGACTTGGAAACCAGCCTGAGCAAGAGCGAGACCCCATCTCTACTAAAAATAGAAACAAATTAATCGGCCAATTAAAAAAATGTATAAAAAAAAATTAGCCAGGCATGGTGGTGTATGCCTATAGTCCCAGCTACTCGGGAGGCTGAGGCAGAAGGATCGCTTGAGCCCAGGAGTGTGAGGTTGCTGTGAGCTAGGCTGACGCCACGGTACTCTAGCCCGGGCAACACAGTGAGACTCTGTCTCAAAAAAAACAAACAAAAAAAATACACTAATCCAGAAAATGTATGAGGAAAGAGGTTTGCTCATTAGCATTGTAAGCATTTATATTTCATTATTCTTGACCAATTTAGATAAATTGATACAAAGTTTATTAGAGCTAGTGAGTTAATTTGATTTATTGTCATGAAGGTGTAAAATGAACTGGGCCCTGTCTGCGCTGATGCCTATGAATGATTTATGCTGTCAGCAATTGATCAATCATCTTTCATTTGGAAATGTCTACCTTTGAAGGGAATGTAAGTATGATATAACGGATTAAATTAGGACCAAAGCCTTGAAAAAAGAAAACAGAGATTGTATGAAACTTGTCCTGCGGTGCCATTAGTAAATGAGCACTTGGCTATTAAATCGAAGATCAGGGTCCTCACTCAGCCAGAAGGTAGCCTCGGGTACGATATATAATGTTTAACCTCAATTGCCCATTTGTAAAAGGGGACAACAGTGCCCACATTTTTTTCTTCCTTTCCAGAGATGTTGAAGATTTAGTCACAAATAAAACCAACATACTATTTATTGACTGTCTACTCTCTAGGCTTCAAATGTAATAACAGAGAAAATGTAAGATACTATGTTTACAAATCTCTGGGACTTAGTTTTGTTATCTGTAAAATGAGAAAATTGGATTCCACAAATAATTCTTTCAAACTTTAACTTTGGTGACAATTATAGTCACTTATTAAGCATTTATACTACATGCTGAAACAGTGTGAAGAACTTTATATACATCATCATCTCATTTAAACTGCTCAGCTACTCTGGGAAGGGTGTACTATTTTTTAGCCCCATTTTTGAGCTGTGGAAACCGAGACCTAAGAATTTTACAGTGACCTGCCCAAGGACACTCAGCCAGGAGAGTATGAACGGAAGTCCTCTGACTTCAAGCCATGCCCTAGACTTCCTCTTGACAGTGTACCTCTGCTGAGTTCTTGTATTTGTCTTGTGGAATCATTTGATCTGTTCCCAAATGACTTTCCACCACTTTTCACTTTTTATTTTTTTGAACAAATGCCATGACACCATTACCTCTAGCCAATAATGGAGGTGTTTTTTTATTGTTTTTCATTTTTTAAAATTTTTTCTGTTACTGCTTGTTGCTTGTATAGTTAATCTAGACTAGAGTTTCTGAACCTCAGCCAGCACTATTAAGATTTTGACCTGGATGATTCTCTTTGTGAGGGGCTTCCATGTGCATTGTAGAATGTTTAGAATTATCCTGGCCTTTACTCACTAGATACTAGTAGCAACCTTCCAGTTGTAACAATCAAAAATATCTCCAGAAATTACCAAATGTACTGTAGGGGCAAAATTGCCTCAGGTTGAGAAGCAGTAAGCTATATCTTGACTGTGGGTTGATAATAAGCCTTTTTTTTTTTTTTTTTTTTGGTATTATGTGTAGCAGTTTTGTCTTCTTAATAATACTGACAGACCCACCTGGCCAATGAATTCATGGTTGCAGGAACCTCCTGTTTTCATACTGTTAAAATGATGATTGTATTACTTGGAACACCATGCAATAGGGCATTAGGTGGATGTATTTTCAGCTTTCTAGGTTCTTTGTGGTGGATTCTGTAGATTAGCTAATGTGTTAATCATGGAGAAGTTGTATAGGTTAGTGGTAAGGGCACAGGCCTGGAATTAAGTGACCTGGCTGCTATGCACAGTGCTGATACTACTCAACAAAATATTTAGACCACTTAGGCCTCAGTTTCATTATTTGCCAAATGAGGAAATTGGGTCAGATAATCTCCAAGGTCCCTTTTGGCTTTAATAACTAATGGTTTTATGTCCACATACTGAATAACTCATATAGCCAATTAGTTCTTTCTGAGAACACTGTAGTTTGTGACAGTGTAGCTGCTTATTCTATTACAGTGTAGGAGCATAAATGTTACCTCCCTTCCTGTTCATTCCTGGGCTTTTTCATCTTCTTTCCATGTATAGAGCTCAAATATCACTAATATCACTAACCAGAGCCTGGTTGTCATAAATGCAGCCTCAGGGAGATCTGACTTAAAGAAATTTTCCAATTTGGCTGTAACAGACCTAACAGAGTGGAGGAATTTTGCCCAAATCCAAATTTACATTTGGGATTCACAAATTTCATTCAGCAAGGCCCTAGTTTTATTTTAAAAACAAAACAAACAAACAAAAAAACAAACCCAATATATTGGATTTCCTTTCTGCTATCCAAGTAAGGATATTCTGATTTGTTTTATTTCCTTGACCACAGAGATGTAAAGAAAGAGACCAACAAGAGTAGGCAAACACTACATGGATTCTGACAGCCCCAGAGTTCCACTGGTTCAAGATTCCATTAAAAATAAATTTTGAGACAGAAAGCTACATTATGGCAACAAGACTGTAATATAAATGATGCCTTCTAGAGTTACGCGATGTGGAATGCCTGTCAGTAGCCAACATTTCTGTACAGTGCGGGTTTCTGGCGACAGGTGGTAGGAGGTTTAAAGTCCTGGGACCAGGAACTATACTCATGTTCAATTTAGGAAGAAAGACCATTACAGTGAATGCTGTTGGTTAGACTAGTGCAAGCTTTGCAAAAGACCTTGAAGTTGCTCTTTGAAGGGATCTTAAGCTCAAAAATGCCCCAAGCTCAACTTTTACTTTCATCTATGCTGTTCCTTCTTTTGTGTGCCTTAACTTAATAAATGACACCATTATGTGTCCTCCTTCCCAAGCCAGAAAATTGGGTGAATTTCTTGATTTTTCTTTCTTTTCCTTTCACTACACAAACTATAATAACAAAGTCCCCTCAGTTTTTCTTGCTTATTTCTCTCAAACTGACTCACTTCTGTCTCTCTCCCCTATTAACACTTAGTTCAGGCCACCATTACCACTTGCATGGCCTACTTCTGTTACGTCCTAATAGATTTCTTAACAGTTCTTTCCCTCTCCAATCCATATTCTATACTTAAAGCACAGTGATCTTCCCACGACTCAAAGATGATCATGACATTCTCATTCTTGCAATCCCTTTGTGGTTTCATACTGCCGGTAGGCCTCCTGTAATGGTGTTAAGGTCTATCATGGTCTGGCCCCTGCTTACGCCTCTAACATCATCTTTTACCTCTTCCACCTTCTTCTCTGTGTTCTGGATATACTGAAATAATTTTAGTTCCTCCATGATATCATGTTCTGTCTCCTCTCCAGGGCTTTTGTGTAATGTTCCCATGCCTCTGACACTATAAATGAATCTTACTAGCTTGTGGTCAGGAATGTAGGAATACTTAGCTATTGGAAAAGCTTCTGTTTGCAAAGTATTTTTTAACAGGTTATTCATCACTTAGAAATTCCTGTTTAAGAGCATAGAGGACCTATGATTAATTCCCAAAATTTGCACCTCAGGGCCTTTTCTTAATTTTATCTTTTTCCTTCTCTAATCCAGGCATATAAAAATAATGAGATACCTTTCTAAAGGTGGGATTTTAGTGTTTTTCTTTGGGGAGGGGTATGATAATCAGGATAAGAGGAGATTCTGAAGTAGAAAGGCCTGACCTAAGTGTTCATAGTTTATACCATCTTTGGACAAGGCAATCTTTTATGCTTATGCTGGTGAGAAGTAGGTTGGCAAGTTATGAAGTATGTGAAAATTAAAGAATAGAATAAAATTAGGGAAAGAGGGGAGCAAAGCTTAGGGATGTGGAAGATGAAAGGAATAAGGATAACAGCATGAGTATAAAACTTCCTTGAAAATGATTTTTTTTTCAAAGAGGGATTAAATCATAGTTGCTAGAATTGGAAAGAATTCTTTGTCTTATTGATGAGAGAACTGAAGCCCAGAGAGGTTGAAAATCCTGGTCATCATCACACAGGTTAGTGGTGACACTGGAACATCATTGTGGCTAGCAGAGTGGATGTTTCAGAACATTTTAGATCCTCCCTATCAAAGTTTTCCTTGGCAGTGGAGTGGCAATTTATTTGTATTCTGTAAATTAATGTGAAATGCCAGAGAGTGCAAGGGGTATAATTAAGAAGTAGTGACTTCTTATCAATGAGGTCAATAGCAGCACAGCAGCACCAAGATTGAGGTGCCACTGACCTTCTGTTGCTGAAGGACTGTCAGCTGTGCTTTACCAGTGAGAGGATATGTCCCCTAGTCAGGCTGATTTGATGCTTCATGTCAATAGAAGATGTGGCAGGAAATTAAAGTATGCTGCAGAGCTTGTAGTTCTCAGACAGATGGTGACGGTGTACAGGGTAAAAAGTGTGTGTGTGTGGGGGGTAAATCCAGCATGACTACCATTTCTTTATGAGTGAGATAATGCTGACATCAAAGACGACTTTGGCATGATAGACCCAGACTTTTTCAGTGGAATTGAAGAGGAATTCATGCTTTAATAAGCTTGAAGCTCCATCTAGAAGCCTGAGTAGGAAATAACCATGGCTGGACTGCTTCAAATTCCCAACTGGCAAGTGGATTTAGAACCATAGTCCAGAAAATGATTTATAGACAAGTAAATATCTGCCATCATTATTTGGTTGGAATATCTTGCAGGATAACTGTAAGAATCCAATCTACTGCAATCCTCCCCTATGTTGGTTCCTGAGAGAGTAATCGAGGTCACACAAAGCCCTGGAGGCTAAATCATTCTAAGCCAAATTCATAAGGCCTCTTGCACCACCCCTGCAGAACGTACCAGGCAAGTATCTTTAGGCTCATTTCCTTGATCACTCCCCTGCCTTTTTCACTGTGAGTATGGTTCTAATTTTTACCAGATGTTAATCATTGGAACACCAACAGTGGTCTGAGCTTGCTCTTTGTCTTCATGCACCTGCCTCTATGTTTCTACTCCATCCTTTCAGAGATTCTTAATGTGTCTGCTTTGGAGCCCTCCCTTGTCTTTAAGTAGTAAAATAAATGTTCCTTACCTTAGGCATTTCTTGGCAATCTTGTCTCTTTTCCCTACTACCAGAGTTGGCTACCCCCCATGAACCGCTGCTCTCTGTCTCACCTCCTTTGCTGCATTTCAGCAGGGGAGGCTGGGTGTCAGACACAGGGAAGGTGGTTTTCAATTCTTCTCTAGGTTGAAATGGGTCAGATGGGGCCTAATGTCTTACTTTCTATTTGAGTGCTTTCTTCCCTAGAGATTGTTAACATTAGTTAAACTCATTACAAATAAGTTTGTGAGAAATAGAAATTTCTTTTGCAAAAGTTTTGGATTTGCCAAATTTTTTCCTCCAGATTGCCTTGTCTGAACCATGACTGCTTCAAAACAGAAAAAGAGCAGCACCAGCTCAGTGTCACAGGGACTATGATGGTAGCATTAAGGAGGAATTAGAGACCTTGGCTGGGGTGAAAAGCAAATAACAGTAGGCAAAGTTATCGGCCAGATCCTGAGAGTTTTCCCGTCCTTCATATTCCTCCCTTCACAGTCCTGTGGGTGAGTGGCTATAATGAAGAGAGAAAAATACTTAGGAAAGACAGTGCCATGGTAGACATGTGGGGATGTGTGCATAACATAAAGCAGATTTGTCTGGTAATGGCTGAGTAACCAAATCCAGAATGAGGCCCAGGTGGAGAGCCCTGGAGTAAATGTCATCCCTAAAACCTGCAGACATGGTGCATGATAGAAGACTGGTCTTTGACCCTCCCCTCCCCTTGGTTAGATATTATTTACCAAAGCTTCTGATACCTTCAAGAAAATTAGCACACAGGGGACAAAAAAAACACAAAAAACTGAGAAGCAGCAGCACCACAATAACATGACTACTTTTATATCTTCCATATCTTCCAGGCATAAAAGTGAAGATTGGTAAAGCAAAGCACAAAGCAGAAGTAAGTATTTGTAAGGAAAAGCCAAGAAGAAACACAGGGATGACAAATACACTGATAAAAATAAAGAAGGCAAAGCATACAATAAAGAGCAGAATGGATATAACTGAGGAACTCCCTGAGAAAACATCTGGGAGAAATTAAGAGATGGGATATATAAAAGAAATGCTAAGAATATGGAAGATAGATTGAAAGATCTCATAGAGTGTGAAACAGGAGAGACAAGGAAGAAGCCACAGCTGAACACACTATTCATTTAAATAATACAATATAAGAACACAACACACAAAAATAATACTGCAAGTTTCAAGAAGGAAAGTGTAGACCACTTATAAAAAAATAAGAATTAGATTGCCATCTGATTTCTCAATAATGATTGCAAGGCACCATAAAGCAATAATTTTAAAATGTTGAAAAAAATAACTTTGAATCTAGAATTTTATACCCAGCCAAGATCATTAAAATATGATGGCACAATAAATATGGATATATTCACAGATGTGTAAGACCTCAGAAGACCTACCACGCAAAATTACTTTTCTGGAAACACACTTAGAAGAACTATTCTAACAATGAGGGAAATAAATCTAGAATTATTTATTTTCATAGGACATCCATGAAAGTATATAACTTGGTATATTTGATTGTTTAATAAAGTAAAGAAGCCACTTACTCTACACCTCAGCAGTTCTACTTTTAGAAATTTATTCAAGATAAATAAAAAAAAATTCTCACAAAGACACATACACAAATGTCCATAGAAACTTTATTCCTAATAGCCAGAAATATAATAGCCATATATTCTTCAACAGGTGAATGAATAAACAATTTATGGGATATTCACAGAAAGAAACTGTACTCAACAGTTAAAAAGAACAAACTATTGATATGTGGTACAGCATGGATGAATCTCAAAAACGTTATGCCGAGCCAAAGAAGCTAGACACAGTATAGTATATGCAGTATAATCCATTTATATAATGTTCTAGACAGGGAAAATCTAATCTATGATGATGGAAAGTAGACCAGTGATTGTCTGGGGTTGAGTGTTTGGTGGTATAGAGTAAGTTTTACAGAGGCAAGAATAGAATTTCCTCCCCTGAATGTCTTATATTTATAAATCTTGGATTCAAAGTATAAGTAGAAAATACACACAAAATAGCCATAACTAATATGTAAATATCTTTCAAAATGGTCAAAAGTTTTAAATGTCTTGCAACGTTTTTTTGGAGAATGTTTGCATTTCCATTTGTGATGAGTAATATCTCACTCATTCTTAGAATTTGCCCTGGATGGTAGATTTAAAAGGCTGGAAGAACATACAGCTAAAGGCCTGTCCTTTAGCTTTTTGGGATTGAGATCCCATTGGTCCCTCTATTATCTTGTTCTTTCATCTACAATAGCAAGAACAAAATTACTACAAATTGTACACTTCTGTGCTTACAGAGCCTTTCAGACAAAAGAAAAAACCTTAATAAACTCTAAGACCAAGCAAAAATTCCACAGGAGATAAAAATAAAAATAAAAATCCCCCACCAATCCCCAGTAGAAGGAATAGTACCAATTGAAAAGAACCTTTTATTCTATCTTGCCTCACCTGTGTAACTAATACCTCGAAAGGTAGTCAGTAAAAAGAGAAGAGGTTCTAACATAAGTATTAATATCTTGGTGTAGTCTCAAAGTCAGAGGTGAAACTTGGAAAATTTCAAGTGCAACAAATTTAAAGATTAAAATCATTAACAATTTAAATAGAAATAAAACAAAGCAAATAAAAATCTACCAATACTTGCAAATGTTCATTTGGGTCCTCCAGGAAGCAGACACATAAACAGCATTAGGCATTGAGGACTCACTACAGGAAACACCTGTGAAGCTAGTGAGGAGCTGGAGCAGGAGGAGGCAGCGGGCAGCCTTCGGACCACAAGGTAGGTCCGATACCTGTGACAGGAGAAAGGGGTGGAGAGAAGGCAGAAGTGGGGCGGCAAGGGCTTTGGTCAGCTGTACAGCTCTGAGAAAACTGTGGCCAGTGGAATCTCAGAGGAAAGATTGCTCATTAGCAGAGACTTGTGTTGGTCAGAAAAAGTCTAGCTTTCGTATCCTGCTGTGCTGAGTTACTGGTGGAGAGCAGACTAGGGGCAGCGAGCCTTAGTGTGAATGCTGCAATGGATTCAAAGACGTGGCTGCTGGTGGCAGTCAGTCAACCTCATGGCAGGCTGTCTGGAAGGGTGATCTGAGCACTGTACCTCCACGGCCGTCCACAATGCAGAAGTCATTTAATGAATATTCTTAGTTAAAATCAAAATCTATAAAACTCTTGTTAAGTCATGTAGTGCTAATGGAGAGGCAGATTTTTTTTTAAAGAGCCAAGGAAAGGAGAATCGTATGGTATAGGTTAGCATCATTGGGAATCTCATCAGGAAACAGGATTATGTTCTGAATTACCATCCATAAAAAAACGTGTTTTTAATCTAGTAGAGGTTATGGAGATTCACTCAATGTATCCACTCTGTCCTCTTTGGTTTTGTTGTTACCAAAAAACATCCATTTTCAAATGCCAGGCTAGGTTGTGGCTGCAGTAATACCCTTGGCATAAAAATTACCATTATCTAATGATTAACTAAGAACGTGAAAGAAACAGAGAATGTCAATTGGGGGTAAACTAAGAGAAGGATGAGAATAAGAATTTATGATTGTCATCATTGTCAGCATAAAGTTTAGCATCCCCTTCTCTAAAAACTGATGTCTTCTTAAAGTGAAGTCTTGGAGATACAAAAGCAATAGTCAGTTTGTTTACCATGAGGCACTGTGAAGCCTTATTAATTGTTGTTAATAGATTTCAGCTTTCTGTCAGTATAAATGAAACTTCACTTTCTGTCCAGTTACTCCCTTGTTAGGAAAGTTGATCTGTATCTTTCCCTTTGCGGCTGTCAGCTCTGTCTTTACTAGCTGGAGGCAATGGGGCAAGAGGCCTGCGATTGGCATCAGTAAGAACACTTGGCTCTAATTCCTGATCTCTCATCACCACCCATAGTCCTCTTTCAGTTAAAAAGGAAGTAATAAAACCTGCTTCACTTGATTGTTTTGGAGATTGAATACAGTTATATATTCAGTATAGGATGTCACAGCACCAGGTGAATATTCAATAAATATCTTCTTATTTTAAGCAGATGAACAAAAATATTTGCTCTAATCCTTAGTTGCTGTTTCTCCCACTGTATCATTCCCCTGGTCCCTCTGTCTTTCTCATCACTTAGTAAAGGATACCTGGCTGCTCATGAAGAAGTGCAGGCATGTGTCTGGGGTGCTCAAATGGCAAAACTAAGATGGCAAGCCACAGAGAAGGAGTTGGGGGGTTCCTATTTTGTGTATGTTGGAAAGCTAGTATTTATTCATATATGTCAATTGTAGTGGCCTTAATCATTAGTTTTCTTACTATGCTTATTTGTGAGGGGAGAAAAGACAAATGATTGGGCTGAGACATCTATTTAAATTTCAAGCTCATACAATTTTTGTTTTCATTTTATATTGGGGAAACATCTGGGGTCCATTTTGCAGGTGACTTTAGGATACCTGCAGTGAGAAGTGCTCTTACGTAATATTGCTGCTTCTCCAAGCACCAGGTCCTAACTTTAGGTGAGAAAGATGGCGGCTGGGAGTCTGGTTTGAATGAATCTGGCACAGCTTCAACTCAGGTTTACTTATACGGTAGTTTCCTTAGTATCACCACAAGCAATTCAGTGAAGTGGGAGAAGAGAAATACAGTGTAGACTAGTGATTTTGTAGATTTTTTTCACATTTGATAGTACTCTAATAGGGAAAATTTTTTTACCTTGTAAATGTTCTTCCATTAGACCATTTCATTTCAGAAAATTAAACTGAACTTTGTTTATGAATAATAGTTTAATTATAGTTGTTACAAAAACAAGAACCTAATTGTTAGGACATGGAAGTTTGGCTTTCTAGGGAAGCATACATTCATTTTATGCAAGGAACAACTCTCTAACTATATTGGTATTAATTATGCTAAACCTAGAAATTATTTTTTTCCTCAATGATATGAGAATATGCTTCTATAATTTATTTCTATGTTCTTTGATGTACCTAGAAGTTGCATTGATTTGAGCTAATAGCACACTAATTTTTTTCTCTTTCTTAAAAGGAGAGGAAAAACACAGGTGAAATAAATCACATTTGTGCCTGTAAATATTAACTCCTAATTTTGGATTTGTGTCAGTTCATGACTTCTTTTCTGCCATTTTCTCTATGTGCTTCAAAACCTGGTATTTTTATTTCTGTTTTCTTGTCAGCTAACGAAGTGCTTCTGGAGATACAAAGGATGGGCTAGAGGTGGGCGGTTCACCCATCACTGGGGCATTAAGTGGTGGGGGCTCTGTAGAGGAGATTCAGAACAAGATGGGTGGTTGAAATAAATAAAACCTTAGTCCCCTCATCTCTGATTGCTGGTCATTATATACAACTTACTTGTGTTTATCAGAATATGCATCACCTCTTACTCTTAGTGCTCTCTGATGAACTTTACCTCCATCTTTCTAAACCTTCCTTTGAATTAAACCTAACAAGCATTTACGTGTGAGACTGTGTGTTAGTTACTCTGAAAGAATAAAATTAACTGTAATGTGTATATAATGTAAAACTTTGTAAGTTTTAAAATTTTCCAATTTTTTAAAATAATTAAAACTAGAAAAAAGTAAAAAAAAAAAGTGAATAGTGTGTAACTCCTGACTTCAAAGACCTTACAATTAAAGAGTGATGAATATTTAAATACCCTAAAGTTCATGACGTTTAGTCATTTTAATAATTCCATAGTCCTCTAGCAATTCTGTATATTGCACAACACTTATAATGCATATATTTTATGCATGGTTTAGGGATAATTAATATTTTAAAATAACATGCTAAATAACAAAATTATCCAATAAAAGTGACTTTTATCCTTTACACAAGAAAATAAGTTCATATATTAAAAACAAATATTAACTTACTACTATGTACCAAATACTCTATAAAAATGAAGGAATTTTTAAAGCACAAGTTTCAGGTTATAGGAAATCAATATGCTTTGTCCCAATCTCCTATATTTTCTAAATGGTGCAATGAATACTTCTGTTTAGAATAATGACTATGAACCACTGAAAAAGAACATCTATTACCAAAGGCAGGAAGTTTGACTAAAACAAAATTGAAAATTTTTCTAAAATAATAGGTGAAGTAAATGCATTTTATGTTTGAAATTCGGTTTACTAAAAGGTAAATTTATTAGAACACTTCATCCCCTTACCATTCGGAACAATTGTGGTTGCAGTAAATATTCTTTGCTTTATTTATATCTCTTCATCTATATCTGTATCTCTATATAGTGTTAGCCACTTGAAGTTGGAGATTGCAACTCATATATAGCAATTAGTATGAAGCTTTTCAAATAGTAAATATAGTGGGCTAAATTAACTTTTTGTAATACCATTATTATTGCACACATTGAATTATCAGTTGTTTATTGAATTGTACTTCACTAATTTATTCAGCACTTACTGAGCACATGGGGCACACCAACATGTCAAAAATCATGCTAGTCTGTATGGAATAGATGTTGTAAGGGTATATAGTGGTCAT
>CAUYRT010086536.1:0-67434 GCA_963574885.1 Lepilemur ruficaudatus | reverse complement strand
CCATGAGCATGGTATGGTTTTCTACCTGTTTACATCCTCTGCTATTTTCTGCCTGAGTGTTTTGTAGTTCTCCCTATAGAGGTCTTTCACCTCCTTAGTTATATATATTCCTAGGTATTTTATTTTCTTTGTTGCTATTGTGAAGGGTATTGAGTCTTTGATTTGGTTCTCAGTTTGACTATTGTTGGCGTATAGGAATGCTACTGATTTGTGTACATTGATTTGGTAACCTGAGACTTTGCTGAATTTGTTTCATCAATTCTAGTAGTCTCATGGCAGAATCTTCAGAGTTTTCTAGATGTAAGATCATATCATTAGCAAAGAACAATAGTTTGACCTCTTCTGCCCTCATTTGGATGCCCTTGACTTCCTTCTCTTGTCTGACTGTTGTGGCTAGAACTTCCAGCACTATGCTGAATAGAAGTGGTGATATAGGGCAACTTTGTCTGGTTCTAGTTCTAAGGGGGAATGCTTTCAATTTTTCCCTGTTCAGTATGATGTTGGCTGTGGGTTTGTGATACATGGCTTTTATCATTTTTAGGTAAATTCCATCTATGCTATTTGGTTATGCATTCTTATCATAAAAGGGTGCTGAATTTTGTCACAAGAAGAGAGCCATGGAACAGAACTGAGAACACAGATATAAAACCATCCTCCTATAGCCATCTAATCTTTGACAAAGCAGACAAAAACATACATTGGGGAAAAGAATCCTTATTCAATAAATAATGCTGGGAAAATTGGATAGCCACATGTAGAAGACTCAAACAGGATCCTCACCTCTCACCTCTCACAAAAATCAACTCATGGTGGATAACAGACTTAAATCTAAGGCATGAAATTATAAGAAGAAAATATTGAAAAAACTCTTATAGACACTGGTCTAGGGAAAGAATTTATGAAGAATACCCCAAAGGCAATCACAGCAACAAAAAAATTAAATAAATGGGACCTGATCAAATTAAAAAGCTTCTGCACAACCAAGGAAAATATCATGAGAGCAAACAGACAACCTACAGAATGGGAGAAAATATTCATGTTACACATCTGATAAAGTGCTAATAACTAGAATCTATAAACTCAGGAAAATCAGCAAGAAAAAAATTAAACACCCCCATTAAAAAGTGGGCAAAGGATTTGAACAGAAACTTTTCAAAAGAAGACAGACTCATGGCCATGAAACATATGAAAAAGTGCTCAACATCTCTAATCATCAGGGAAATGCAAAGCAAAACCATGATGTGATATCACTTAACTCCAGTGAGAATGGCTTGTATCAAAAAGTCCCAAAACAATAAATGTTGGCATGGATGTGGAGAGATAGGAAAACTCATATGCTGCTGGTGGACTGAAAACTAGTACAACCTCTGTGGAAAGCAATATGGAGATACCTCAAAAGCTAAAAGTAGAATTATCATCTGATGCAGCAGTCCCATTACTGGGCATCTACCCAAAGGAAAAAAACACATTCTATAAAAAAGACATCTGCACTAGAATGTTTATAGCAGTACAATTCACAATTGCAAAGATGTGGAAACAACCGAAGTGCTCATCAATACATGAGTGGATTAATAAAATGTGGCATATGTATACCATGGAGTTCTACTCAGCCACAAAAAACAATAGTGATATAGCACCTCTTGTATTATCCTGGACAGAGCTGAAACCCATTCTACTAAATGAAGTATCCCAAGAATGGAAAAACAAGAACCACATGTACTCACCAGCAAATTGGTATTAACTGATCAACACTTAAGTGCCCATAAAGTAATAACATTCATCGGGTGTTGGGCAGGTGGGAGAAGGGAGGAGGGGATGGGTATATACACACCTAATGGGTGCAGTGTGCACCATCTGGGAGATGGACATGCTTGAAGCTCTCACTCAGGTGGGGCAAAGGCAATATATGTAACCTAAACATTTGTACCCCCATAATACACTGAACTAAAAAAAAAAAGAAAACTGAAAAAAAAAACTATGAAAATAATTAGAAGAGAGTAATAAATAATGTTTAACTGGGAAGGAACCTGAGTTTAAAACACTGTTGAGCCACTTAATAGCTATGGAATTTTGGACAGGTTATTCTGGATCATAATGCATTCATTTACTTGTTTATTCATATTTTACTTCCTTCTTTCCATTTTTCAACAAATATATCTTTATTGTCTATCATGTGAGTTATTCAGGGTTGAAAATATTTAGAGTCATTATAGGTCTGGTTAAAATATAACTCATTTGTTCCATCTCATTTTTCTCTAAAGAAATGCCATTGCTCTTTCTAATTCATTCCATGTTGATTACATCCTAAGAGACTTTCCTCTTGCCATCAGAACTGCCTCATTTATTCATTCAGCCAATCATTCAGCAGACATTATTGAACACTTGCCATGTAATAGGCACCACATTAAAAACATATAAATAAAAATGTCACGGCCTTTGTCCTGAAAAATCTGGAGGGATAGACAGAAATACAAAAATATTACAATGTAATGTGATGTAGGTGTGGGCAACAGAGTCTATAGGATAAAATAGGAAAGGGACCTAACAAACATTCAAAGAAAATAGTTCATCCTATTATTCATCCATGGAATGATGAATTTAATTGATTTGCTGTCTTCAAACAATGATGAAAACCTTGAACACTGTATAAAGCTATGCTTAATTATAATCCATCAAACAGCAATCAATCTCTCACCAACAAATGGAAAGCCTTTAGGGAAAAAAGATGAGCACTGCATGTTGTATGGTTGATCAAAATCCACCTAAACCACTTTATCCACAGGTCAACACTTATGTCTGCTGACAAAAGTGTTCCTTTCAGCATGTATTGAATGGCTACATGGTGCCAGCAATGTGCTGAGGGATGTGAGAGTACAGAATGTGTGTGGGCATGCTATTTGCCCTCAGTGAACTTCTAATCTAAGCATATACATTAAAAAAATCTATTTGCATCTAAAGGGGATAGTTGTCAATGTGTGTTAAGCAAACAAAGGAGAGGAATTAGTATGCTTCCTATAGCAGTTGGAACTTCTAGTGGGATATGATGGTAAGATTTAGACAGGAAAAACACAAAAGAATGACTCTAGAAAGAGGAAGTACCAAAAATAAAGGCTCAGACGGGAACTACAGAATTTGGCTGGTGTTTTATTGGTCAGGTGCCATGAGCCTGATACTGAGCTATGTATCTTAACCATAATTCTTTATTTCATTTTTATAATAACACTGTGACATAAGCATTATTATAGGATTCTAACTATAAATAATCTGTATCTCAAAGAATTTAAAATAGATAATTTACCTGAGGTCACAAAGTTAATACACGTTCAAGCCATAGTTCAAACTCAAAACACTAATATTAAAGTATTTTGACCCTAGCACCCAACAGTGAAGAACAGCCTTTCTATTAATACAAAGAATATAGATAGCCTAGCTGTTCATCTGAAGGGAAATACTAAAAACTATAATTAGAATCTCTACTTAAAGCAGAGGATGGAGGGTCTTGAAGGCTAGATTTAAAAACACGATCTCTCTAAATGCTTCCCCTCCAAAAAAATTCTAAAAAAATTAGACACGTGGAAAATTATTTAAGCATATAAGTCATGTTTCACAATATAAACTCAGGATAACACTATATCTCAGCTAATACTTCCCAATTGAGTCAGTCTGTAGAGAAAAACCAGCAAAAAGAGGTAAAGATAGAGACAGAAAGACCAGCTATGGAGTTCAAATACCTACAGGTACATATAAATATATATGTTTATTTTTAAGTGGAAATGTCACTTTCTATAACCACACTCAACTCACATGTTTAAAGGACAGGACACAGAACCTCCTTTTATGAAATTCAGGTATCCTGTTATGGCAGGAGGAGTGCTACAATGAATCCCAACAAAAGAAAATAAATGTATAATAACTATGCAAGCTGTCATGCCAGGCAGTGACAAACAACTGATTAAGACCAAATTGGCCAGCTTAGGACGCAGACCAAAATTTGGCTCTTTCCTGAGAGCACTGTTGCCAGGACATATTATTGTATTTCTACAACATGGAAATTAACACATAGCATGAGAGTTGATTTTTGTCTTTTTCTCTGTTCTCCCTCCTTTGAGAACAGTGTCACTGTCACTCACAGTTGATTGCATTTTTACCCTCTTCATCATCTGCTCAGTTCACATTAAATTGAGACTTCCAAGAGAGAAATTAGAAGCATTCATGATCTCTTCCTATTGTGAAATTTGTTATTTAAAAAGCACAAGGACCACACACGTGCATGTGCATGGGGACACTCATACCATAGTCATACACGCATTAGCTATAACCCTGCAATAGGAATAAGAGATTCCTAATATATATTGAAAATGATAAATGATATACAGTTAAGAGGTAAATTGCCAGAAGTATCAGAGGATGTGTTTTGGTGATGCCAACAGTGGCACAGTCATCTATTTCAATATCTGACTACCAAAAAGCTAGAAGGAACCCACTCCTGTCATTCACTTAAGCTGCTGGTTGATTGACACCAATATTTTTCACCTTCTCTGGCATCCCATCATCTTCCATTCCTTTCTGACAAGATTCCCAAATTTCCCCAAGCAAAGAACTCATGCCTAAGGTAGGAGCTGCTTATTAATTGTACTGCATGGAGTAGACATCTATAAAGGTCATATTTGATTTCTAAAAAGCTGTTGCCCAAACCAAGTGGCTTTCAGAAGTGATTAATTATCACATTGGTGGAGATGGCCCAAGTCTCTCCAGAGTTGGTCCAGGCAGCATGGGCAACATCTCTAATAGCCTAAGGGATGTGTAGAACAAGCTCACAGGAATATTCTGCTACAATCACTGTACATATATCCAGTACATATATTCCCTCTTCCCATGATGCATTTGAAACTACATCAGGACACATCTCACCACAATGGATGACAAGGGTGTGGTTTTGAACAGCAGTGATGACAGCTATTTTCTCAGTCCAAAGACTAACTGGAGAACTATGCTACAGAGAAAAATACATGTGCTTTTCACAATTAAGATGAAGATGACTTGCAATAAATGATAAATAAAAATAGGAAATATGTGTTGAGTGCTTACTTTGTGATAGGCAAAATGCCAAGGATTTGCATGCAGTATTTCATTCAATCCCCATGAAATCTAAAATAACATTATAAGACATTTATTATTGAGATCCCCATTTTACAGCTGATGAAACAGATGTAGAGATGCTAAATTAATTTCTCAATGTTAAAAAGCTAAGTGGGCAGGGCATGGCAGCTCATGCCTGTAATCCCTGCATTTTGGTAGGACTGGGAAGGAGGATAATTTGAGTCCAGGGGTTGAAGACCAGCCTGGGTAAAACAGTGAGACTCTGTATCAAAAAAAAAAAAAAAAAAAAAAAACCCTGAGTGGCAGCAGGTCTATTTAACTTCAGTTAACGTTTTAATCACTGGGTTCTAATGAGGGTGAGACTAGGATGCTAAAGATAAGAGAATCTATACCCAAAAAAGAAGCATTCCATAACAATATCAAGAAAAATGGAAAGCAATTCAAGATTATGCCAATTTTCTTATGGTCTACATATTATAATACATTAGTGAAAGGTGATTTTGGCATATATAATGAACTAAATATTTGTATAGATGGTGACTGTTGTACCAGGCCATATTGCTACTTTTGTATGTTATTTTAGCCATTAATCTTCCCGTTTTAATTTCTATATCACCCTAACAAGAGAGGTATGCACAATTGTACAGTGTAAGAAAGGTCTCTACAATTTACTCAGAAGATGTACTCAGTGGTGTATATCTTTGCCCTGTATAGTGTTTTAAAGTTTGAAAACTGAAATACTTTCACGAGGACTCTATTTTAGCCACAGGCCCCATCTGTGTTGCACAGCCCTGTGTACTTATTTGGCACCTGCTTGGCCCCTGCAGGCCATGGGTCTGGAGATGCCACATATAGTCTAGGATTAGACTCTTGTTGTGCATTGGTGTAGTAGGATCTTTGTCCAGATTACAGCACATATATCTGCATGGTCTTGAGCAAATCATCACATTTTCTCTGCAATAATTTTGGCACTCAGTTTTCTTAATCAGTAAAAGGAGTAGAAGTATGTATCTATTAGTCCCTTTCATAAGGTTCTTAAAAAATGCCTTTTCTTAGTAGGAAAGTTCCTCTTTATAGAATAATGCCAGCTAATCAATACTGAATAATTGACAGAATTAGAAAATCATTATTTTTTTCAACCTCTATAGAAATAAAGGATCTAGACAATGATCTTCTATTTAAATAATGATCACCTAAAATACATTGGGTGAATGGCTGATGGGAACTTTTTAAAAGAGAGAGCTGCCTGATAGCCATATGAACTCACTAATCAATCTTAATATCCTCAAAGAAAAGACATCATATGTCTCCTATAGGAAGTACCGATCACCAATTATTAGCCATGTGTGCCAAAAGACCAGGGATCTTTTATTTAACTAGCTGCTTTCTCCATCGAAAGGTTTATGTACTTGCTCATACATGAGAAACACTCAATTGGTACCACCTTGGATAAAACAGGTGCAAGACAAAAAATAATAAAGATCAATTTGAAATAAAGAACATAACTTTAGAAATAAAAAAGAGAGAAAATCAGACTTAAAATTAAACCCATAGGAAAACAAGATTCCATTTTTAAACCTGATTTGTATAAGATTTTTCAATGAAATACAGCAGGTCCTCAAATAAAGTTGTTTTCTTCAATGCTCTTTCCTTATAAAGGTGATAAGGGAAAAAAAAGCTAGGGTCTAAGCTAGGGTCACTGTCCGCACTTTCTCCCTATGTGTGTGGATCTTCACCTGGGACTCTGGTTTCCTCCCACATCCCAAAGATGTGCATGTTAGGTGAATTGGCATGTCTAAATTTTCCAGTCTGGGTGAATGTGGGTGCGTGAGTGAGTGCACCCTACATTGGAACTGCAGGCATTCTGTCCAGGGTGAATCCCACCTTACGCTGTGAGCTGCCAGGATAGGATGCAGACACCTGAGATCCTGAAATGGAATAAACGAGTTTGAAAATGATAGAATGAATAAATAAGTACATATTATTATAAATTAAATGCAAAACAATAAAGGATGTGGTACAAAAGCGCTCAAGTAGCCTGACATATTTGTGATTGTTTGTTTCAGAACTGCTTGGTAGGAAAAAGTGCTCTTTACAATTTTTGCTTTGCAAACATTTATTCCTTGATTTAACCCACTAGCACGAAGACTATCGTCACTCATCAATTCATCAAAAACTGGGTAAATAATTACCATACATGTTTTTATTAATCTCTCTTAAATGCACATATACCTCACATTTATTTCAATATAAGAAGTGTTTTGGGTCTTTATTTAGAATCGTGGTGATGTTTTTGTGACCACAAATATGTCCTAAGAACTTAACTCTCATTTATATAAATTAGCGTATGATAAAATTGATTTTGTCATGTGTCCTTTCGCTTAAAGTTGCAATTTCCAAGGACCTATGGACAATGTTAAGTAAGGACTTGCTGTACTATGTATTAGTACACCATTTTATCAGAATTACTGATACTTTAAAATAGAAGGTGGTTCATTGAAAAAATAAAAGAATCAGAGTCTTTCTTCTGTTCATTACTCTATTAAATGTTTTTTGCAACTTGCTCATAAATCAACAAAAGGCATAGGAGTCACTTATCTGTATCTAAAACAGCCTAAGTTACCTAATCCCTCTGGGCCAGAGCCTGAGCCAGGGGAAGATGGAGCTGTATACTTTTTAAAACTCAGTCTGTGTTCTAGGGACATTTAACTTCCATAATGATACAAACGGAGCAGAGATTTAGACAGAAAGTGACTGGAAATGAGTAGGTGATTCAGGAAACTAATTCTCAAAAAGGAACTAACTCTCAAAGAGACGTGAGATTCTGCACAGATTTCCACATCTGCCTCCAACAGCCTCTCCCTCTTCTTCCTCCAGCCTCTATCTCCTTTGTTAATTTTATAATCTTTTCTATGCTAATTTTCTTTCCTTTTTCTTTTTATTTAAATTGTCATATTCTTTTTCCTTTTATTTTTTTTCTTTTTTTTTTTTTACTTTCATTGCTGTTCTGTTTTACCCAATTGATTAGGATGTCAGGGCACAGGATGTAGGGAATGAGGGTTTTTGATATACTGTAGGGCCAAAAATTATAAAATACAACTGTTGATACAGAATCCATTTTACGTTTAGACTTAATTTTACTTCCACTCATTGAAACCACCCTCTGTGTTTACATTTTTTAAAGCAGGGTTAATGATGATACCAACTATGGGAGCTGTTCTGAAGATTAGTTAATTCATGAAAAGAGCTTCAAATTAACACATGATAAGCACTTATTCAATGTTAGCTATGTATTATTATTGTGGTTAAAATTATTACTGCAAAAGATACTAGTGCAAGAAAGCAGTGTGACCATACATAACTTCCTGACTTTAATCTTAGAAGAATCTGACTTTAGAAAGGTTTGGCAAGTTAATCAATAAGCCAGAGAACTTGTCCGCCCATGTTTCAGCCTCTCTGTCTTACTTGGACACCTTGATGTGCTGTCTAGCTGGCAGTGTGACCCTTTGGCTTTCTGCAACTAACAACACTCTAAAAATAAACACATCCATGGCAAGAAAGTGGACACAAGATTGTCCTCTGAAATTTATAATAAAGTTATAAAGCAATAAATCACATGACACTGGAGTTAATATCAGGATGTTGCCACATAATAGATGTATGCCTTGAACAATGTTGTTTGGTATCTCTGAGCTTGTTTCCTTGAACGGTATATGTGAGAAACTTGCAAAGATCACAATGGAGCTATGGTAATAATTAAATGAGATATGCCTCCTAACAACGCTTGTAATATGTTCAGAGCTTATTTTCAAAGAAGCTTGCTGTAATGCTTTGCAGCCAGACACATCTGGGTTCCAATTCTGGCTTGAAATTTCACTTCCTCCCTGCGTGATTTAGGCAAGTGCCCATTTTCTCTGACTTGCTACATTCTCTCACCTGTAAAAACAGCCTGAGTTTGTTGTGAAAACGGAAAGAAATGTATGAATAATGCCTAGCACATTCCTTGGAATGTAGAAAGCTCTCAACTGCATGACAGCTCTTGATAAGTGTGTTACTTCCTAAGTTCCTGAGTTTGAACTGACTGTATTGCATTTGGGGAAATAAGGAGGCAAAACTCCTCCTCCCGCCCCACCAAACAAGCTATTCTCATATCTAATTTGGAAATCAATTATGTGTGCTTGAAAATCAAACTGTTTCTTTGGTATATCACAGGTGAAAGAAAGAAAGCTCTGTTTTACAGGTAGAGAAAAAAGTCTGGTGTCACAAGAGAGGAAATGCCCCCTTAGGACATTTTCTTCAAAAAAAAAAAGCATCAACAAGTTCTGAAGCCCCCCTGCAGCCTCTTTCTCCTTCCCTTGCCTTTCCAAAGGTGGGGCTGACAGGTAAGATTGGCTCATTTCCTTTCTAGTCATCCACTAAGGGCTGCTGTATTTTCTTAAAGTGCCCTAGAAGTCCTGGCCTTTAAAGAGGTTCACAGTAGAACATTTTACGGGCAGAATGGAGCCTCTGGAAAAGCCAGGCTTAGATAGAATCTGGGAGAGAGGTGAGGAATAAAGGTTCAGTTCTTCCTCAACTCTGAAAGATACTAGGGAACGAACTCACATTAGCCGAAAGTGAAGATTGTGCTATACATCATCAGTCTTCCAACTTTCCTTATGCTTGAATAATGGTACTCTAAAGAAAGAAAAAAGACAAAGAAAAAACAAAGAAGAAATCTTCCCTAGCAATTTGATTATTAGGTCACTTCAAGAGAGGCAATTTAAGAAACCAGCAAATGCCACTAGGGAAACTAAAATAATAACAGGCAACACTAATATAGCACCTTTCCTCTTCAAAGCACTTTACAAACATGAAGTAATTAGGCCAATTAAAACTTGAAAAAGTAACCTATTTAGACACAATCTTCTTTCCACACACAGCACATCTGCTGGAAATGGCTCTGTAGCCTTGTTCTCAATGTAAAAGGTGCTCACAGGAAAACAAAATACCTATAAATAATAACAGGACTTAAATTCAGAAGGATCTGGGTCTAAAAGTATTTAAGGCATTTTAATCAAAAGTAAATTTTTCACATTCTGATTCTTCTCTGGCCACAAACCCTAGGTAGGTGAATACTTCCTGTAAGTGCCAGGTAGTTACAGATGGATGACATCAGCAGAAAACAAAGATGTATGGTCTAAGAAATGAATGAGCAAAAAGTATTGGGGTTGCCTCTTCTTAGTAAACTAATTTCCAAAGAAGAGTCCCAGAGTGACTGGACAAAGGAGCCTAATATGATGAATTAGAAAGTATTCTGAATTAGGAGTAAGAAGATTTAAGTCCTTGTTCAAGTTTAACCACTAATTCACTATGTGACTTGGGAAAATGATTTCATCTATTCAAGGTTTCAGTCTCTTAAATGTGAAATGAGCTGTTTGGACCAGGTCCACGGTTTTCAAAGTATGTTCTGAGGGTACTGTGTGTCCCCAGTGGGGACGGGTAAAAGCTCTGACTCTCTTCTCTGGTTCAGGAGAGCAGCAACACTTTAATTCATTTTAGATGCTGGGTTTTTATGAGATGTTGTAAATAGTCCCATGTCTACTAGAGTAAGAAAACCACTTAAACGGATACTTTCTAAATTCTCTTCCAATGCTGATATTTTGTGATTTTATGAATGTTTTCAACCCTTGGTATGTTCCAAAGAAAACTTTCATTCCATTAAGTTAACTCCTAAGATCAGAGGAGAAAGGAGAATAAAGGCAGTGTTCTTGAGCTCTCTCTGTGCACTATAAATCAGATGTAAAAGGAGGGCTATTTCTCTTTGAGGTGTCCAACCCCAGGTGCAAAAGATGTTAGTAGAAACTCCTGCCAGGTCTCTGCTCTCTATGGCCGAGCTTCTCTTCTTGACATTGGGTGGCCGATTCTGATCATCTGGGCCTTTCGGTCTAGGTTTGGGGAGGGAGACAGGAAGCTCCGTTATATTTCCTGTTCTTACCGTGTTTCCCAGAGTCTTACATAAAGCTGTTAGTTTGTTTCATTTCTCCAATTTGTGAGTATATATACTGTATGGTCCAGAGTCCTGGAGAAGGAGAAGAAGAAATGGAAGGCCTGGGATGAATAATTCCACCCCGCTTACTAACAATCTCCTCCTCCTTTCCTGGAAGCCAGGCTGCTTTCAGGAGCCCTCCCTGACTGTGAACTCCAGCAAACTGGTGTGTTGTGTAGTATTAAATACATCTTATTCATCACTTATCATTACAAACTGTATTACTAATCGTAATTGTACAATGAAGAAATTGAGGCTAAAAGGTAAATTTATGAAGTCCTAAAACTTGGTTGGCAAAGCCAAAAAAGGAACATTAGACTCTGTGACTTCAACTCCTCTGCTTTCCTGTCACTAAACTGCTTCCCTGTTTATGTACAAAAACCGAGGACTCCCAGTCCAAACAAAGGCCAATCTAGCTTCCTCTGCTGATGTTAATGACTCTTTGCTACCTTTTCTCTTCAGAACCTCATGGCTGGGGGACAAATGTGTCCAAGGGAAGGAGGATGGGTTTGAAATCAGGGCACGTGGCTCTGAAATTAACATGCCAAGTGGCTTAACTAAAGTCCCACTTGTAATCATGATGTGTCGAACAGATTTTATTTTAAAGAGTGTAAATATAAATACCTACATAACTACTTCATAGCACTATTATAAGATTTTTATATACTATGTGTGAAAGCATATCAAAATTACCCTGAAATTCTCTGTATACCCCTGGTGTCATTTAAAATGTTCTAGCTTCTGATGTTTTTCATCTCTTGCGGCATGGCAACTGAGTAATGAGCCAAATGAAAGAGTTTCCCAGGTGCACAGATTTCCCCAACAAAAATAAAGGATTCCTAATTCCAGATGGAAGGCATTTTGGCATTTCCTTAGAGAATACCAATAGTGAATTAAAATAGAAATAGATGCTCCTTACTGGGTAAAAAGTCTAGCAATTCATTTATAGGCCTATCCACGCTCTAATTAAAATAGCACAATTATCTGGAAAATTGTGAGGAAATGCCATCAATACTATTGACTGTTTCTGCAACGCTAACAGTCACAGGGAATACTCAGTGACAACCCTTAACACCTCTAAACAGGATGTAAAAACCAAACAGTGAATTTACGGCTGCAGGATACTAGGGAAAGTTCCAGTAGTGACTAGAAAAAAGTGACCTAAGAATCACCCATATGGTCCTGAGAGTCAACTAATGACATAAGTTTAAACCAGTTGACCTAAGCAAAAGTCAACTGTTAGTGTACAGAAAAACCTCCCTTTATTTTATAAGCCTCGCCCTAAAAGCAGGGAGATGCTTGAATGCTGTGTATGACACTGTATCCCATATTGCAAATTACATGTACAGACTCTGGAAGAAGCAAGTTTCTTACTAAAAAACACTATAAAAGAGTTTGCTATAGCTCTAAACTTACTTTCTCAGTTATGACAAGCAATCATGCAAACCAGCAAATTAGCCCAGGCCTTCAGGACCAGGATGTGACATTAATAAACCCAGCCCTAAAATATTTCCAGCTTTGATCAGTTGGAATATACTGTTTGGATTTTACTAACATCCGGCTCCCTTAATCTCCGATTACCTAGCTTTACTATCAAATAGCAACCACACTAGGCACATCAGTACTGGATATAAATTTTTTATTTGCCTAAAAAGAAGTGCCCAAAGTGCCCAAAATGCCCATTTCCTATAACTGTACACATTAATATGCCCTACTTGCCATGTCTCCCTATCCATTGCTCCATCGCTGTGGCTATTCAATCTAAAATTTCCTTTCTCAACAAGTGCCATATGCATGTGCAGGACCACAGCTCTCATACCCTACTGAAAAATTACCTGGCTAGTTCAAGCTTAATCTGAAAATGTAATGTTGCCATATTAAGCAACAGACCTCTCTCAAGAATTACCAGATTTACATAGGCATGTTTGAAATCTGATCTGTACACCTCTGAGATACACATATTAACTTTTTCAGAAATTTGGGGAAACATGCCACCCTTTCAGGTCAGTCTTCCTTATGAAATCATCCATTTGATTTATGTAGGGAATTAACTTAAAGCAAGGCAATGGGTAATAGATGCACTATAGAAGCAAGTGTTGCCTCCAATACGGTTTCAGGAAAATGGAGTTTTGTGCAGGTGTGAATACACTCTCCATAGAATTAACAGAGTCTCTCACAACCTTCTCTAATAAAGAACTGTGGGCTGATTGACAGTACCAGTAAGCAGGTTGGTAACTGTCTAAACATCGTAAACAGAGAAAATGGATTAATTACTTTAGCACCAATATTTAGGGCGGACTTCACAGATGGGTCACTGGGTTCTATACATGACTTTGTAATATTAAATATTAAGCAGAAGGCACAGCCTGTAAATGTGTACATGATAAAAAGATGGAAAGCTAGATAACATGGTGCATGATAGAATAAATATTCGAAGAGACCTTGACAGCAAGAGCAGTTGGCCAAAACCCAACATAAACTATCACAAATATATGATAATACAGTGTGAAAAACATGAACTCTGAAACAAAACAAACATGTATTTAAATTCCTGCTTTCCTGCTTAATATGCTTAATACTTAAGTGAATCCAGCTAAATTACCTTCTAGGGCTCAGTTTTCTCATGTTAAATGGGACCCTTATTGGGTCATTGGAAAAATTAAATTATATAACATAAATTAAGGTCATAATACAGAGTCTACAATTAAATTTTTTAAATAATTCAGATGCAGTGTATAAATTTTAAACACTACCTTCCCAAGTGAAAGGAGAGGATACTTGCTATGTTCATTTCAAAATGTTTAGTAAAAACTTAAATGTTTAGTAAAAACACCTAACAAGCCCAGTGTTGTGTTACGCTTGGTTCAGAAGATACAAAGATAAACCAGTCCTTATCTTAAGGTGTAATTGAGAAATTCCAATGAAGAAATAAGCAGAGTACAGATGGAATGACACTTCACTATGTGACATTACCAAGCACAAATCTCCTGCCCCTGCACTCTTTTGTTTGACTATATGTGCACCAGACATGTCATGCCTCAGAATGTCCCTCTCTGAGGGACACTGACCCATAGATCCCCCATTGAACAAGCAGGTCTAAATAACCCCAACCCTGAACACAGTCAATTGGACCAAACATAGATAGCAAATCTGCAATGCTTGCCATGACGAAGCCTAAATGCTCTTCCTCAAGTGAACAAGTTCAACCAGGAGATTTTCTCTCTCAGGAATTTGGACTAAGAAACATGGAGAGATTGGTGTAATTGGCAATGGGAGCTGGAAGTGGAAGGATGCCCAAGGTAGGGTTTGGATGTAAGCTTCCATGTCTATACTTAAATTGTGAGGCACCAAATGGCTAAGCAGAAATGTGCAAGGAAAATCAGAAAGGTCACGAGGGTGAGAGACACAGAGATTGTAACTAAAGCCAAGAGCTTCAAGTTCTTAACGACAATAATAAAAGCTACCTCTTACTGAATACTTAACTCTGTCCCAATTAGCCTTCTAGGACTTTATACCATATATATTAACTCCTGTAATCATCACAGGACTCTCTATGAGCTATTTACTGTCATTTTTTCTGATTTAACACATGCAGAAGTTGAGACACAAAGAGGTAAAGTAACCTGTGAGAGTTTCAAGTCTATTGCCTGCTGCAGCCGGGATTCAAACCCAAGTTTTCTGAAGCCCAAGCTTCAGAGGCTACGTTCCCGTCATACTCTACTGTTGCCCCAGTCCTTTTGTACCTTTGTAAGAAACTCCTCTACCTTAAGATGGCCTAAAAGAGTCTCTCCTTCACTCAAAGAGAAAAATCCAAACTAAAGCAACACCTTTGTACCTGACAAGGCCTCAGCTTCAAACAGAGGCTGTGGGAGGTCAGCAATACAGTAGGCCCCTGATGCCGCAGGAGAACTGCTTTTTCCTCTCGGGGAACGTTCTGCTTTGTGTACAGAGCAGTACTGGATTTCTGAAGAGCAGCCTTTGATAGTTTTTGAGGTGGCATTTTTGGATAATAGAACCTTGCAATAATAATGAAGCAACTTTTCTTAAAACCTTCCAAGTGCTCCACAGGAATCCTCTTACGAGTGTCCACATCATTTCTCCAAAGAGATCCAGAGGCAGCACAGCCTTCCCCTCCCCACCATGCCACAAATGGGAAAAACAAGACCCCAAAGCGATTCACAGGGAGACTTCTGGGGAAATAATAGATGACGTTGCACTTCGTACCCACTGTATTGTAAGTTGTGTGATTCCACGACTGTTTCTTCCACCTCAAATATAATACAAGGCTTTTAAAAGAGAAAGAACTATGTCGTTTTTGCCTTTCTATAAACAGTGCCCCATAAAAGGCTACACATGAAAAATGATTCAAAAAATGGCTTTTAATAAACGAATGAATGAAAAAAGAAAGAACAAAGCATATGTTGTTGATAGCATATTTGCCTTCCCCAAATGAAATTATAAATACTTTTTAATTTGGTTAGTGCTTTTGTCTTGTGAAAAATTCACACATATATTATGCTATTTTTACAATTATTCAGTGAGATAAGCAGCATTAAAATCCAGGCTCCAGAGACAGATTTCTTGGGTTTTAATCTTGGCATTACTGATTACAAGCTGACTGTTCAACATTGATCTTTCTCAGTTTCCTAGATTGAGATTCTCTAAAGAATTAATAACTACACCTGCTGTATGGGGTCACTGTGAGGATTAACTAGGACAGTAACGTGCCTGGCACATAATAAGCTCTCAATAAATATTTGCCTTTTTGTTACAGCTATTCAATAAATGAGGAAACTGAGATACAGCCCTGGTCACAGTCACACTATAAAAAATACGAATGCATGGAATATATAAGAAGATAATATAATATAATAGCTATGAATGATGTTCTGGAATCGATATGTTAGGGTTAAAATCCTAATATGACTTTAGTCAAGTTTCCTTACCTCTCTGTGCCTTAGCTTCCTCATCTGAAATTGGAGGTAATAATAGTCCCTGTTCCAATGAATTGGAATTATGCAATGAGTTCCTATGTGTAAAGCTCTTATGACAGTAAGTGGTTTATAGTAAGTACAAGTGTTTGCTATTATTAATCATTATTATTATTACTTAATATAATGACATCCAGATACAAAATCCCAGCCATAGGCTTTATGTCTTCTATATTTGGAGCCATCTCTGCAGCCCATACTACTTAGCCCTCTGATATACACTTCTACATTCCCATCTGCCACAGCAACTGTTGGTAACTTTGCTATCAATCCAGAGTCGAGATTCAGTGGGAGTGTGTCAGGGAAACACTAATTCAACAGGAAGACAGAAGAAACATGGTTACTTGCTTGGAGATATTTTGCCCAAATCTTCTGATAACATTTTTTCCTTAAACCTGCCCAGAGTAATTATGGCTCTTAACAATTGCTATAGCTCAGTAGCAAATGCTGGATAACTTCTGCAAACAATTTTATCAAACTGACATTCTAACAAATGTCCCTTGCTAAATGTCAAGTGAGATTTCTGGAGGGGAAAGAAAAATGCCTCTTTTCTTCTCCCACATTCCAAGTTTATGTAGATCAAAAAGACACTGCATGGCTGCCTGTTGTTTTAGCAATTCAAACATCTGTAATAATCCACCAAGAATCCTTAATCAGCTAAGGCTCCATTCTTAACACTGGGGAGAATTAATTATGAATGTGGAATCAGCATCATCGTCGATCCGGGAAACTGAACTGACGTGCAGTGATGCTTCCTCCTGCAGTTTTAATTAAACAGGAAGGAGTTCAAGGGTGTAGGATAGAGCAGAATGAGACTGATAACTGGCCCACTATAGAGGAGATTATTGTCCCTCATTTTATCTTTAGCTGCATATTATGCATGAAATACATGCTGCAAATCCTATGACCTCATAAGGATACTTAAGGGAAGATAATGAAATCAACAGTAATTAAATATAGTGGCTCAGTGAAAAGAAAAAATATGGCCTCATGAGAAGGTAAAATATTGTCTTCCCTAGATGGGAGTGATTAGAGAAATAACTAAAAGGTTGGAGGAAGAGGTTGTGGTCAGTTGCTGCCTTATTGCTATTGCTCTGCTTTTTTCAGATTGGCAGAACTCTGATCTTGTTCTAATAGTGTCAGACGGCCGCTGTCTTTTGAAGAGGCCGAGCTCTTCCCAGGCCCATGGCCTAACCATGATTGGCCTAAACCATCTATGGCAATCCATTCTTTCTCGTCAGTGACTGATTTACAAAAGGCCTTGTGACATAGTTGTCAACCATAAAACCTGTAAGAAGATCTACCCAGGGCACAGCTAGTAGAGGCTTTTTTCCACTTTGCAAAACAGATGCATCTGAGGAAATAACTGTGTGCTAAGATAACACTTTAAATTGCAGAAACCATTTTGTGGTTATGAGAACACACACTTTAGTTTAAAAACCAAAATGCTGAATATGGCAGGGCAAAAAAAGGGAAAGATTTGAGTCTTTGATGATGCCATTGATCCACTGAATCACCAAACCCTAGAACCAGTCTACCTCTGGACACTTCATTACATGATACGATAATCTCTCATTTTTAAAGCCATTTATGCCAGCTTTGTGTTAATCACAGCTAAAACATCTTAACCAATATTCAACTCAATATAAAACGAATTTCACACTATTATTTTAATTTATACTTACAACAGCTTTCTTAGGTAGATGTTTTCCCCTTAAAAAACAAAAACCAGAAGCTCAAATGAAATAAATGATTTGTCAGCAGAGACCCATGAAGTCAGTAGCATAGCTAGAATAAACGCCCATGGGTGAGTGATTTAAAAAAAAAAAATGTTTTCCACACTGTGCTGTGCTGCTGCTTGTTTTGTCACTGGAAATATATTCATTTCTATTTCATTTGACTTAGCAGTTTTTAGATGCCAATCTACAAATGCTGGGGATGCAAATATTACAAAAATAGTGATAATGTCTGGCATGGTAGAACAGAAAACGTATCTGTTAATAGTTACCTAATAATGGTGACAAACACTGGCGCTTCAGGTAGCTATTACTGAGATGGATTTTAAAATATGAACATAAAGATTTTAAGGAGATTTAATAGGGTTGGTGGATGACCGGAAGTTTGTGTAGGCAGAGTGGCTTATTTGGAGACCCACAGGTAATCAGCTCTCACCAGGACATAAAACATAGAGGGGTGGAGATTGTTCGGATCTAAGTCAGAGAGGTGGGAAGAGTCCAGGTAATAGTAGCTCTTGTACATCAGACTAGAGAACTTGGACTTTAGTCTGTGGATTACTGGTTTTTAAACTTTTCTTTACCCTTAACATTTTCCTTCAAACAGAACCATATTAAAACCATATTAAAGCATATGAAAGAAGAGTTATTTTGCTGAACCCATAAAGCACATTGTAAAAGCCACTCTGTGGATGATGGGGTGTCACCTAATGAGTTTAACTACAGAAGTGACATAAAAATAATTATATCTAAGAGAGATTGTCCTAGGGACATCATAGAGGACAGATGGTTGGAGAAAAAAATGGAGGCAGTAAGTTCAATTAAGTAAAAAGGAAATCCATACTGGGTGGCAAAATAACTTTCAAAATTCTCACAACACTGCATGCAAGAGATACAAAATGCCCAAACTAAGGCAGTGGTAGCAACATCAGCACATAGTTTGTTACACAACTTCCATTCCTTATCCTTTATGGAAATGGTGTCTCCAAAGGAAGGAGGCAGTAGGATTGCCATGTTTATTTATAGATGCCAATGTCTGATTAACTTAAGCCAATTAGCAAATCTCAACCCCATAGCCACAGTGATTGGTTTGGGAATAGTCAAATGACACAAGTTGGGCCAATTAAAAAGTTGCTGAGTGGAAGGTTTTTTTGGAGGGAAGAAACCTTTCCTCATTTTAGTAAGAGTTATAATACTAGGAGAAATAATCTCCTTCCTACAGGATACAAATCTGGAACCATGTAGCCCTAGATGCTGAAGCAGGCCATCTCATAACAAAGACAGAGGACAAACTGAAAATCAGAGTATCATAGAAGGGGAAAGTATTGGTATAAATAGACTGGGGTTTTGACAGTATCAATAAGCCCCTGTATCATAGCTCAAAGGAAACTTTCACTACCTACAGACTTTTCATTTATTCAAGCAACTAAGTTTCTATTATTATCAAGTGCTTTGGGCTGAGATTTCTCTTTCTTAAAAATGAAAGTGCCTCAAATAATACAAGATAGTAAGGAATAATCAAAATAATAAAAGAATAAACTTAAAGCAAGGTAAAAATCAGTGGCACTGACTGATTAAATTCGGAGTTGAAGGTGAGGGCATAGCTCAGGATGACTCTCAGTTTGTGGCTTGTTTGGGGCAATGACCATGGACCAAGACAGAGTATGTAGATTAAACAAAAGCAAATACAGACTTGAGAGAAGATACCAATTTGGGTTTTAAACATATTTAATGTGTGTATGTGCTTATAGGATAGCCCAGTGGTAATATAGAATAGGCATTCTCTTTAATCAATCTACAACCTTAAAGAAAGTTCAAAAATCCATTTTATAAGAGTCCTTTCAGATTGATGACACTTAAAGTCATGCTTGCCCATGTGGGGTGCAGATACTTCCAGAGTATGTTTTAAAATGTATAAAGACGGTAGCTAAATACAATGACTATCTTAATACCATTAATTGAGGATGAGAATGGTTCAAAGTTTTAATCTATCCCATAAATAAAATAAACATTAGTTTTATACTGAAATAAATAGTATCTAGCATAGAGACAATAAGAAAACCACATGATATTTTAAAGATTGAAGTCGAGATGTCAAAGAGATTTCTCATTTCTCATTGGCTGCTTCAGGCTATGATTCATGACACTGGGTCCAGGGTTAACTTTTCAATCCCCACTGCTCTAAGGGGTATTTTAAAAACTTTGAAAAATATATTGTTCAGGAGTCATCATGATTAATTTTATTAAGGGCTCAGTGCATCAAATCAATCTTCCAATATGACATATAGCTGTATATAAATTCATTGAGCTAGGAACCTGGAACTGAGGAAGCAAGAGTTCCCAGAGAGGTGCGAAGGTCAGGGAAAGGGCTAAACTCAAATTTGATCAGGTTCCCACTTGGTACTTGGGCCTGTCTCTAGTCCTTATCTGATTTTCTGGTAAGGGACTATTACAGACAAATACAGGCATGAATCACTGTTCTGGGCTTTGTTTGTTTTTTAATGGGCTTCTGGCTGAGTAAAAGGGTGATTTGACACTTACACTATTGCAAACCTTTGGTTGCAAATGAGTTCCAGTTGGCAAGGCCGCCATCTAATTTTGATAACAAAAGTCTTATAGGGAAGGCCCATAAGGCATTTTACACATCAAACAGCTCTTACTGAAAGATGTTTTGATGAAATAATTACAAATGAATCAGAAGGAGTAAATTGCCCTTGAAATAATAACAATACTTAGCATTTTCATTTTCAAAGTGTTTAACAAATTACTAATTATTTAATTTACATTCTAGCACACAAGGAAGGGATTTCTACTCCAGTTTTATAAATGGGGGAGCTAAGCGATCAGGAGGAGACATGTGCTCAAGTCTAAAGGTCCAATCTAGACAAAAATGGTAACTGGGTTTCACACAGCGGTTTCCAGTGGCATTGGGAATGAGGAGGTGGGTAAGGGAGAGATTGTCTTTCAGGTACTGCCCAATTTCCTTCCATTCTCTAAATTTTCAAGCCTTCAAAATATGTAATCACATTTAAAAAAAACTTCTAAATTGAAACTACTATCTTAAAACTGAACATTGTTTTAAACCAGACCTTGATAAATTTGTGACTTCAGAATTTGGGAAACTGGGGCCACCTTTGGGAAATGTATACAGAGCAAGGGACAAGCTCTGGATGATTCCCGCAG
This sequence comes from Lepilemur ruficaudatus, assembly GCA_963574885.1. Taxonomy (NCBI): domain Eukaryota; kingdom Metazoa; phylum Chordata; class Mammalia; order Primates; family Lepilemuridae; genus Lepilemur; species Lepilemur ruficaudatus. The sequence goes on along the minus strand of CAUYRT010086536.1, from coordinate 46,402 downwards.
GGCAGTTATCGGATCATGTACTGAAGACAGCACTATGCAGAATCCAGTGAGAACACATGGGTGACTTCTTCCCAGATCTCTGCCACTTGACTCTGTTGATTTCCTTTTCTGCTTCTTATTCCTTGGCCTCTAACATAAACTATAGCTTTTGGTGTCTCCTGTCCCCTCATGACATCTCAGTTTACTTCCATTAGTTGGCATCCAGAATGCAAATTGAGAACTGCAGCTATTAACTCCTTGCTGATTTCTGGAGTCGACACTGTCCACACCTGGAATTCCTTCTGCCAGCTCAGTTCTGGTGCTGAAACATCACCATGCAAATTGTCCCCAAAGTAGTCTTACATTTTAGGGCCACAGCAGTGAACTGACAGCAATGTATAGCTCATGTTCATGTTTTGGCTTCTTGTTCTGCCCATGCTGTCTGTGCAAAAGGAATTGTGAGTAGGCCAAGAGTTATATCTCTCTAAAAAGAAGCAGTCTCACTGCCTATTTTCCTAACCTCTTCCCATTCCATGCTTTTGTATGAGCTATACATTTCACTTACCTGTTAATATATAACAAACCACACTGAAACTTAGTGGCTTAAAACAATAATTTTCCAAGGTTTTCTTGGTCAGGACTCATCTTGTCAATTCTTTGCTTCCATTATATTGCCGGAAGTACTCATATGACTGAAGCCCTCTGTGAGCTCTGCTGGGGTTGGAACATCCAGGATGGCCTGTCATCTTCCTAGGCCCCTCTGCACGTGATGTCTAAACATTTAAAGTCTACAAAAAGCTTCTAGAAGCATGGCTGCTGGTAAACCCAAGAGAGAAGTGTCAGCTTCCATTCTTGTTCAATGCTGGGCTTGGAAGTCCCAGAACTTCAATTTTACTGCATTTGTTTGGTCAAAGCAACTTACAGGACCAGCCTGAAGATTTCAAGGAGAAGGAAAATACCTTTTCCTGTTTTGATTTGAGGAACGGTATACACATACAGGGAGGGAAGGAATGAGGGCAGCTGCCTTTATAGATTACCAATTGCACATATAGATGACCTTCTGTAAGCACTTGAAATTGGGGGTCCTATTTTCAGTTTTGGTGGAAGAAGGCTTCTTAGAGTTCTTGAAGTTCACTAATTTGTTCATTCAGTAGAAATTTTCTTTCACTTTTTGTTTGTTGGTTTGTTTTCTGGGTATCTACTTTTTGCCTGACAGCCCTTTAGGGTAACGGGGATACAGCAATGAATAAGAGAGATGGGATTGTTTTCTTCTGTGGAAATTAGATTCTATCATCAATTGATAGACAATAACCAAGTCAATAAATAAACACCAAAAAATCTGGCAGTGATGTGTGCTTTGCAGAGAATTCGTGTTATATAGCAGAGCATCCCTAGCTTTCTAATGTTGATTAGAAAGGTGAGTTAGGGTTCTCTGAAGAGGAGATAGCTAAGCTAAGAGCTGAGCAAAAGGAAGGGCTGTTGCTAGTGTGAAGGGTTAAGGCAGTGACAAGCTTGACATGCTTTAGGAGCAGCACGAAGCCTATGGATGTTGGGGTACATGAGCAAAACATGAAAGTAGTGAGAAAGAAGAGCAGAGGGGTGGCTAAGGGCCCGATTGCAGAGTTCTCTGCAGGCAGTTTTCAAGAATTCAGTTTCTATTCCAAGTCTGGTGAAAGTCATCAAAAAATTTTTAAGCATGTTTCCAATTTGTATATCGAGGTCAACCCAGAACTAGCTGATGGTTGGGATGTGGGAGGTGAGAAAAAGAATGATTAAGGTTAACTCTCAGACTCTTATTTAAACAACCAAGTAGATAATGATACTATTTATTGCATCTGAGTAGATTGGAGAAAGAACAGGCATATGGACAAAGAAAAAAATAAAGACATCTTTTTTTGTCCTATAAGTTTCCGATGTTAACTAATAGCCTTATGGAATTTCAACTTTCTGCCTAACAATAATGAAATCTTCAGTGAGACGAAGTTGTTGTTGTTGTTGTTGTTAGAACAAAAATTACCTTGTCGTTCCATGAAAATCACAGAAAGGTATGAGTGGCTTCTTGTAGGTATTTAAATGATAGGAGAGTCCTCACCCTTTCTGTTCATTCTTTCCTGGTAAAGGATACAGTTAGCATACTAGGGGCAGTAAAAATGTGCCTTTTTGCTTTCCCTTCTTTCTCCCTTCATTTCCTCCTTTCTTCTTTCCTTTCACAAATATTTAATTACCTACTGTATACCAGATATTGATGTAAATATTGAATACACCAGCTTGTAGTCTAGTTGAGGAGGCAGATGTGATTAAACAGTCCCCAAAAGGCCACAAAGTTGACATGTACGTGACTTAGCAAAGGTCGCTCCTATCCTTGGTATAAAGACCTCTGGGGAGAAGGTGAACCACTCATACAGTGAGTCTCCTTAGAGGAAAAGGACTGAAATCTGACATAGCCTTTGGTAGTTTAAACCACAAAAAAATGCTTTGCACAGGATTGAGTAGTCTTGATCAAAGGTCAAAAGGAAGAGAACAAAACAAGTGAGCAAATAAGAAACTCACCATTATAGAATGGGGAATCAGAATTACCGTAGGTTTGGGGAAGAAGACTGGCGTTGTCACAGTTTATAGTCAAGTCTAGAAACTCCTGTAAACATTTGTTTTAGAACAATGGCCGAGAACATGAACGTGAACCGCAGGACTCATTACCTGGGTGCATAAGCAGGGAGCATTACTTTTGCTCTTGAGGGAAATACAATAGTAAGGACATGGCCACAGCCGTGAGTTAGCAGGGCCAACTATGAAAGACCTACTGTACAGGACGGCAAAGCTATTGTAGAGGCGTATTAAGAAGACTTTCATTCTCTAGCTGCTTTGTGTTTGAAACTCAACAGACCTTAAAATAAATAAGTCCCTGGTAAGGTTACATGGGAGGAGGAGAAAGGCTTCCACGTGAGGCTAATGGCATTGGGGCTAAGCCAGGCAGATCATGGTATTTATGTAATAAGGTCTTAGAGAAGATCAATCACACCAATGAAAGCATTCACACCAACAATACAGAACACAAAAGTTTTGGATTGTAAGGAAGCAATTGCTGTTTGGGACATAGAGTACAGAGCTGAACCGTCTGGGTTCAAGTCTACTTCTATGGGTACTAACAATTTTTTAAATCTTTATGTGCCTCAGCTTCCAATAACAGAAATAGGGTTGATTTCAAAGATTAAATGATTTAATGATTGCAAAGCTCAAAGAACAGCAACTGGAATATAATAGGTATTCAATATTGCTATTTTAAAAAATGCATCACCTTATGATTTATAACTCATAGCAAGTGATTGGTAATTATAGCTATTACAGCCATTTTTAAAACTCTGAAATTGAAAATGTCATGCTACTCCTTAGTTTCCTCCTTCATATTCGGAAGGAAAATAGGATAATGAATGGATTTTTCTAGAAATTTTGGTCACTTTCAGATAGCTAAAGAATGAACTAAGACTGGTTTGCCAATTCTTAGACAACTATTGTAACTTGCCCCTAGGAAATAACCATTTCAAGAATTCTGAAGGGATTGAGGTGACATACCAAGTTATTGCCCGAATGAACAGGAATTATCAATATAAAAGACTTTGGATAAACAGGAAATGTTTTGTGCCCCTCTACTCATGTGGCATTTATAATCATTTGAACCAGACAAGTTCTTTTAGAATAAAGAACTTGTTCAAAAATAACTAGAAAGAATATGATTGTAATGAGGGTGTATTGTCTTAAATACACACTGTTTTCAAACAATCTGGGTGCACCTATATTTGTATATAAATTGTTATTTAGTCATAAGAGTACGTCATTAAGGGCACTTACTTACTACTTCTCTCCTTATTTTTCCTCCCACTACTACAGTGTACGGAATTCACACACTGTGACACTTCTGTCGACTGACCAGCACATGTATTGTCAGACAAATGAGAACTACTCAATAAGGTTAAAACCAAAAATTATGTTACTTTTCAAAGACTAAAAATATTTATTTGTATATACATATATTTAATTACTTATATTAATTGTCTATTAATTTGAATTTTCAAATTTCTACTGTTTAACAGATTGCTCATTTCATCCATTCATCATTCAAAAACATTTATTAGCAATCTACGACGTGAGGCACTATTTAAGCACTGGGGTTAAAATAATAACCAGGATCCAAGACAGAGTACTGTGCTCACTTATAGTCTTCTACATAATGCATATTGCGGAAAAAATGCCAACAGCCTTGTAATCTTGGATACTTCCTGAGATAAAGTTAATTTTGAAAGGAAAAGTTAGAGAGAAATCTGGAAAGGGGAAGGAAGGAAGGAAGGAAGGAAGGAAGGGAGGGAGGGAGGGAGGGAGAAAGAGGTATCTTTCTGAGTCTGACGGGTCCACTAACAAAGGTATAATGCGATGGACAGCTGTATCGGAGATCTCAAGGCAATTTTCACTGTCATTCATCAGGTTTCATTTTGAAAACTAAACTAGTTATCCAAAGTTCTTATATTACACAAGGCTCTAAGGCATATATAAGGCATATGACTATAAGGCTCTAAGATTGGTCATTTTGTCTCTTCTACCTGCAAGAAGCAAGATTTCTAAGAGTGTGTGTGAGTACGCATAGCAAGTATACACTCACACACACATGCCTAGAGGAAATACAGGATTTTCTTACCCACCGCTTCTCTAAAGGATTGATAAAACTACCTCTGTTAATATTAAGTCTCATAAACACAAGCAGATAACCAAATAACTCATTGCTTAGTGGTGCAACCTTGTGTTTATTTAGGAGCACCCCATTTTAGTGACATTAGGTATTTGGGGTTTGGAGATAAGTCTTTAAGGCCCACCTTAGCTTCTGTGGTGGGTCATGCACTCTGATTTGGTCCAGCATGTAGTTACAGAGACATCTAGTGGTTAGATCCAGGAGCATATCATCTAAAAGAAACTGCAAAAAATGGACTCGTTTCCCCCAGAGGGGCCGTTGGCTATGTGCCAGGAAGAGTGGTAACCAGCAAGAAACCAGTTGGGTTGAAATGGTACATTAGGCTTAACGGGGAGTAACTTGATGATTTGGGAGCTTGGAAAACTTTGGGATGAAAATGAAGGAGATAGTAAATAATATGAAAGCGAAAACAAAAAAAGTGAATTAAGTAAATTGCTACCTACGGATATGATCTCAGGGTTCCTGTTTTACCCAAAAGGGGACAATCTGGCCTCACCATTTTTATCATGTTAGAAATGACATATTAGACAGTGGAAACTTTAGCATAAGGTTTTATTTGTACACTGAAATACAAGTTTCCCTGAGAGAGGTAATGCAATGGCTTGTATCAGTCATTAACACTTCAGCATGAATCAGTTGGTCCGAGTCTGGGAGTGAGCAAGAGTAGAAGTTGACACATGTAGGAGAGAGGGATTAAAGCAATGCTTTCCTGGGTAGCAGAGGGGATGCCATTGTCATTAGACTACATTAACATCAAGAATGACTTGATTTTAATTAGTAAAAGAATGATCTCTGGTATCAAAGTTCTGAAAAAATAAGTGGTTTGGAGGCCATTTTACAATATTCAAACTGGGGAAGCGATAGAAAAATAAATAAAAGCTTAGGAAAGAGGTAGGTTGAAAATGTACAATGAAACACACACACACATACACACACACACACAGGCAGACATGGAGCCTCTCAATACAATACTGTCATCATGGCCAATGCTATGGAGAAATTTTAAAATTAAATTTTGTTCCTTCATTAAAATGTAAACCTGATATAATGAGACCAAAATCAGGTCTGGCATCATTTCCCCCCCCTATAGTGGAGGAGGAAGAAATATTATAATTAAGCCTGACTGTCTCCATAAATATCCCCCAAAGCACTTACTAGCCTGTGGAAAGTTGCTGCTTCCATCTGAAACTTTGACATTTCGAATTAGAAACAACAGTGGGGTATCAGGTATATATCTCTAATGCTTTATAAGATAATGTCTTGCATAAAGAAAAAGGGATGTGGGGATGGGATAGGGAGGTAACAGAAGGTAACACTGTGTCTTCTCCTCTCACTGCCTCAATAAAACAACCTTGATGACCCCAAATAATACCCCAGCATCTTAGAGGAGGCAAATAATGCAAACTTGCAGAGAACAGTAGAATATGAAACACAAAAGTTTGTGAAATTATTTGATTGTGAAATAGTAGCAAGATATAGGTATTATTTGTTTGCCAACAGAGTAAGTTTTAGCTTTTGTTTTCACAGGAAAAAACTACCACCATCAAAGAATATATGCACTCCTCTTTCTCTCAATAATTTCAGTCATACCCTGTCACTCATGATATCTATGTAATTTTCATGATATGTTTAAATCAAAACTGGTGACCCAGAAAGAAGAAAACTAACATGAATTCCAAATTGGGCTTCCATAGTTGTTATTTTCTTTTCTGAAAGTTGCTCCTATGAAGCCAAGATTCTACATTTCTAATAGCCTTCTCAGCCCAAAAAGTAAATCATCCAAGTGTGATTCAGATTACAAAATTTAGTAAATAATTGGCAGATACAGGCATCTTTAGCATAGTTTTTCCACATGTGTGAAGCTAGGTCCATTCCCATCAGAATTGGTTAGGCCTAGTTACTCAAATAATGGTCTATAGACCTATATTAGTGGCAATAATCACCTTGGATCTTCCTAGAAACACATATTCCCAGGTTTCTCCTCTAATCTCCGATTTATTCATAAGTGCATTAAAATTTGGAAAGCACTGCCACATCCTTTGATTCCCTCTCTCCCCAAAACCTGAGAATCCCCATCATTGGTGGGGGGGCGGGGGAAGGGGAGGAGGCCTGGACATGTTTGCTTAATAGATTTCTCAGATTATTTTTAAAAAGCAAGAAAATTTGAACGACTTATTCACTACTTTCTATTTGCTTATATGGGACAACCTCAAACTTTGATGATGCCTGGTCAAAATCTTTGGTCAAGTTACTTTGCTTCCATAAGTCTCCCTTTTGTACCTACAAAACAATCTTTACAGGGTTGTTTAAGCCCCCAAGGATACACAGCACAGGAAAGGACTCTATGCACATCAAAGTCCACAAATAGAAAAATTCATTACCATTCCGACGTGCCTATGGATATACCTATCATCTGTGTCTCAGTAGTTTCACACTATGGGGACTAAAAAGAAGGGCACCCTTCTCTTAGAAAGTCAGCTTGGGTAAGCGAGACTTTCTGCTTGGGAAGTGCGCAGGGATTTTCTCCCATCAATATTAAGAGGAGGATGTGGGGCAGCTTGAAGTCTGCAGATCTGCTCAGCTGCAGCTCAGCGAGCAGCTGGTAATATGGCATTCATAGCACGCTGGCTCAGCTAAGAATACCCTTTCTATTCTTGCCTTCTTTTTGTTTTGTTTTGTTTTGTTTTCAGGCTGAGGTGTGAGGGGAAAAAGCAGTATCTGAATGCATTCCATAGTTAGCCTGAATTTTATAAACCAGTGAGTCCGCTCAGTCAACTTCAACAATGGAGAGGTTGGCCCCATCTGCCAAGGAAGCAGCCAACATCTGAAACACTGAGTGGAATAAAAGTCCACAAGGTCTGTGCTCCTCGATTTTCCCTTAGATAGGATATTGATGATGCCTCTTATTACAATCACAAACACCAACAGTAATGAAAAGGTTGAAGGACTAAAAATAATGCTATAAACCTAAGATGACATTATTGCTTACTGTATGTTGTATGTGCAAGAAAACATTCATATAAGGACAATATTAGAATGTGGTTCCAGTAATATTTCATGGAGACATTACTACTGTTACTATAGAAAACATTAGTGTATATTAAAGAGAAGTGATAAATAAGTTTTTAGCAGTGTGATCTTTTCATGCTTTGACAAAAATTTTTAGACTCAGCAGGTCTCATATTCTATTACTAAAGGGAACTAGTTGATCTATACCAGCATGACAAGACATCGGTTTCTCAACGTGAATTTTCTAATTTAATAATGGTTAACATTTATTAAGCATCTAAAAAGAAACAAGCATTCAACTGTGTGCTTTGCATACATTATCTAAAATAAGTAGGTACCAAAAGCTTATATTCCTCAAAAACGTATGTCATAAGAAAATGTTTTACCCTTACATGCTCACGTGAGAGTCACATGGTATTTGTCAATAAATATATTTCCATTCTTAGTACAATTATTATGTAGGTCATTGTTTCCCAAATGGGTTTCACAAAGCACTACTAATTTGCTAAATGTTAACAGATGTTTCATAAAAATAGTGTTCCATAGTCAAATAAGTTTGGAAAACACTGAATTAAATAAAATTAAATGTGGTTTAATGTAAGACTTCTTGTATTCTTCAAATAATAATTTTTACATATCTCTGTAAAAAGAAATAGAATAAAATGCTTCCCAAAGATATAAGACCCATAAACTGTTTCTTGTCTGAATACATAGTAATATTTTGCTTTTGAAAATACATTAGATCTATTTCATGACACCTCTATAAGGTGGACATACTCCCTTTAAAAGAAACCCAAAGTGCCAGGACCATGTTATTTATCCTAGTATTTTTATAATTCATTTAGTTTTCCAAGTTTTCTTGTTGTTTTGATAGACATTCAGTATAGAACTCAAATTTCTGGCAAGACTAAGGAAGATCAGGGAAGAAAACTGACATGGAAGAGGCTGGACAAATTCTTAACTTGTCTAAGACCCACAGTGGCAATAATGTCTATGAACTTGGTTGCAAAAAGCCAAGAACATTTTACAGAAATGAGTTACCCCAGCCTCCACTGCTTAATGTGCAGAAATTTTGTAGGTGACATAATCATCATTGTAAGCCTAATTTACAACATTAACTTCTACTTCCAAAAGCAAAGCCAGTTGAATTCGGGTTATAAAATTCCACTTCTCCAAATTGTTTTTCCTTGCAGACTATGGCATTGCTCCAAATGACTTATACCAATGTTTCCCATAAGCTGAATGGGAAACTGCTCATCTTTCAAGAGTCCTTAAAACTAGAACCTTAAACCTTCTGAAATGAGTTTTCAATGTCCAGCATTTAAGAAGGGGTAAGAAACAATCACTGATACTTTTCTTTTAATGTGTTTCAATTTGATAATCTCATAAATCTAATAAATCCTAAAGTCTGATAAACAAACAGATGAAAGGAACCATGCCTTCTGCAAATTGTTTACGTTATCATCTTTATTGCAACCTAAAATGCTCAATCCTTTTCAATTTTCCACAAAAAAGACAGTGTTACTAAATGTAACACAATACCAAAAACAAGCCCTAACCGAGCTTCCAGAATGGGACATCATTAGAGATCAAATTTTACAGGACTTGACAACAAACTTTTACTCCTTACCTTACTTCAGTATCCTAAGTTGACTCACCTCTGAAAATACAATAAAAATGTTCAAAGGTCAAGCACTGCTGAGAACAGAAGGCTCTTACTAATTAGTTGTACAGTCTAGTCTTTCTGAAATGTTGCCACCATTTGCCTTTTACAAAAATCTCTCCAAACTTTTGTGTCTTCCTTTCCAATAACAAAGCCTCTCTCTGTCTCTCTCTCTTTCTCTCTCATTAAGATACACACACACACACACACACACACACACAGTTCCAGGAACTGTCCTCTGTACCAGATATTCAATAGGGATTTAGTACCAAAAAGACAGGCATAGTTTATGTCTTCAAAGAACCTGAAAGCCTTTCATAAAGTCACCTCCAGGGTTTTGTTGATTATTCCAACCCTTGTTCCCTAGAATGTTTTTTGCCTTATTCCAATGTCTATTTATTTGTTAAGATTCTCCACATTCATTCATTACATAATCTGGTTTTTTTTTTTCTTTTACTACAAAATTCCCTGATGTTTTTTGTGCCAAAGAACATGGCGGACCTAAGGGTGAAAGATATTTACAATACGATACCTGTCTTCAAGGAGCTCACAGCCTTCAAGACAACATAGAGGAACTGGATAAAGAAAGAGATCAACAATTTTCACACAAATAACCCATAGCAGGGGCTGGCCTTATTGCTTAGATTCATTTTATCATTTGCTCTTCATATCAACATAATTTATTTGTTAAACAATTAAACAGATACTTATATTAAATCTATTATATTTCAAGCACTGACTAGACACTAGTTGAAAAAGTGTCCTGCTCTTATTAATCTTACATTCTAATGAGGTAGACAGACCAAATATAGACAATTAACACATAAATAAAATATTAATAATACAGATTTTTAAAAGAACTCAACAAAGAGCTGAGATGGAAGCCAACACAGAGATGGTGGCTGTGTGGAAAGCCCTAGTTTAGTTAGCATGGGTGGAGAAAGCATCTCTGAAAAGGTAATAAGGAAGTTGAGATCTAAACGATGAGAAAGAGCCAGCAATGAAGTGTATCAGGGTGGACTTTGCCTGGAGGGACTCTCAGAATACTGATGCTGCAGCACTGTGAGTACGGAGAGAATGGCGTGAGATGGCATGGGGAAAAACAACTACCTTTAAAACCAATTAGCATAACCACTCAGGGTCTCCTAAATTCTGGCTCCACCTTAACTTTTCCAGCCTTATCACCAACCTTTCACAATTTAGCTTTCTAGCCACAAGGACCTACTTTTTCTCATTACTTTCTCATTCATTCATTTAATATATAGTGAACGAACACCTGAGGACCACAGGTGCTCCTGTGGTGTACCATCGGTATCCTTACCGATTTTATTCTAAATGCAAAGGGACACATTAGATGAATTGGTTGGTGTTTTTCATTTTAGTTTTTTTTTTTGTCTTAGCCATTGACTGATATTTTTGAAAAAATCTTTCCACCCCCTTTAGAGAGAATGGATTAGAAGAAAACAAGAGTGAAGTGGGGGAGAAAAATTATTGACATGGTATATCATCCAATGATGGTGACTTAGGGCCAGTGACAATTGACAAAGAAACAGATTAAAGATTGTATCTATGGTTTCCTCCTAATTTTCATTTTTTTTTCTTTTTGCAGCATCAAAAAAACCCACTACGTAATCATTTTTTTTTAAAATAAGAAATCAAATGCCAGCTACTAGGAGAGAAACACGCTGCATATTTTAAAAAGTACAGTCCAAGAAACTGTGCTTCTAGTCCAAAAATGTTATCCAATGGAGAAATGCTGGTTAACTCATTTGTTATGATAATGCTTAGATAATAAATGAGTCATGAAGAGCCAGTCTTCTAAGGGTAGATATTGGCAAAAGACAGCACTCCCTCTCTCTTCTGTTTTCAAGACTACTTGATACGCATGACTGAAGAACCTCAACATGGGAGCTGCATGGGAACTGAGACCCATGTCAGCTATATTTGATATGATTTTGCTAGGACTACTGCTGAATGGGCTAAGGGAATCTGAATGTTTTGAGCAGAGTCAAGCATACTTGATGAGAAACAGAAGCTCACCTTCACTTCCATTTCTAGCCTTCACATTTTCTTTTCTTTTTTTAAAATTATTTTTATTTCAGGATATTATGAGGGTACAAACATTTTGGTTACATTTTATGACTTTGCCTCACCCAAGGAGGATTAGAGGCATGCCCTTCCCTTCTACAATGCTCACTGCATCCATTAGTTGTGAGATAACCCCCAAACTCCCTAATTCCTGGAGAATATTACTAGCCTTCATGTTTTCCTTGTGCTGGTGTCATAGATTAAGGCCGAAGGTAGAGGCATGGTGGGAGAAGAACAGCAGTGATCGTTAGAAGGCAAGGTAGCCAGACAGAAAAGATACCAGGAAGTTGGGACTTCCTCTTGAGATGAGGCCTATGGAGATATTCCAGTACCTAATTCTGCCACAATTATTTATTGTGGGATATGGGATTTATCAGCTACTCCAAAGTTATTTCCACCCTCTTTTTCCTTTCCACTTCTCATATGGTCTTCCAGTCTCCACTACAAGTGGAGACAGTGATCTTGACTCAGTCTTCACTCAGAGACTTAAGCTGAGGGTCTCTGGATAAACTTATTTTTTTTCAGTTAAAAAAGAGGTGGATGTAGCTGGCATGTTTCTCTCTATTCTTCTTTCCTTTTGCCTTGAATGCAGAAAAGATGGTGAGAAGTTCAGCAGTCATCTGGCAACAAAGAAGTAAAGACCAACAGCATCCCTAGCTCTGACACTGTTAAGTCACAGAACCAAGACGTACAATTTCTGGGCTTCTTGTTAAATGAGAAAAATGAACTCCAATTCATTTAGGTTTGTGGAGTCAAATTATTATTATCTGTAGCCAAGAGTTATATTAACTGGTCCAAATATCTATGAAGTAAAACCATAAACTTAGGAATGAAAAACAATCTCCCTGCAATGCAATAATTGTTAACATTTCAGTATATTACTATTCAGACTTTCAAATTTATATATATACTCCGAGTTTCTTTATACAGTTGTCATTATACAAAGTCTTCCAGGTCATATATTTAGGAGCTGCCTTACATCTATGCATAATTAATTTACCCATATCCTTTTGTTTGACATGTAGGTTGATGCCATTTTTTACTTTTGTAAACAACTTTATTAGCATATTTGTGCATATTGCATTTTTCATATTTCCTCCAGATAGATTTTCAGAAGGAGGTCAAAGTAAATAAACAATTCTGTGACCCATAATACATAAAGTCAAATTTCTTTCTATAAAAGTACTATTACAATATTCACTGCTACTAAAAACGTATGAATTTATCAGCTTATCAACATTTTTTTCTATACTAAGTATTAATATGAAAAAAACAATGACTAATTTTGAGAAATAAGAACACTTTTTAAATGGTGATTTTAATTCAAGACACTTACTCTTAGATATTGTTATCTCTCTTTGTTGCCTCTTCTTTCTATGAAACCAGCTGTTAGATTTTTAGCATGTATAATCTGAAATAGCTCATCTATCTTCAAATTCCTACCTAACAATTATAATGCCTTATGCACTCAGAATATTCTGCATTGCAGAAAATGCTTTTCTGCAATGCAGGTATAATTCTCATTTAATAAAAGGATAAAATTGATTTCAGAAAGTATAAGGGAATTGCACCAGGTCATAGAACTATGAAATAGTAGAACTTATATTAAGTCCAAGACTCTATTTAGTTCAACATATTATTTTTTGCTTCAACATAGGTGCCCATCCAACCTCACAATATTAACACTGACTTGGATGATCAATCCTAAAAAGAATTAACAAAGGCCTAGAAGAAACTAACCAGCCGAAAGAAACAAATTTAGCAGAGTGAGTCTCAATTTCATATTACCTTTTCCTTTGTTTCCAAAATATGTATTACATAGCATAGAAGACCTAAGGGAAACCTAAGAACAGCCTATTATGAGTGGGGTACAAGCAAATTCAATAGATGGGAGGGAGTCTGGGAGACTCTAATGCTATGAAATATTTATAAAAACAGACAGGCCAGTAGCTGTAGAGCATGGTAGCTTTGAGGAGAAAAAAATTAACAATAATGAGTACAGTTGACCTTTCATATCCATGAGTTCCAAATCTGTGGATTCAACCAACTACAGAACAAAAACATTCAAAAATAATAATGGATGGTTATGCCTGTACTGAACATGTACAGACTTTTTTTGTGCCAGTATTCTCTAAACAATATAGAACAACTATTTACATAGCATGTAGGCTGCATTATGTATTATATGTAATCTAGAGATGATTTGAAGTATGTGAAGGATGTGCATAGTTATATGCAAACACTACACCATTTTACATAACAGACTTGAATATCCATGGATTTTTGTATCCACAGGGATCTGTAGGGGTTGTTTTCTAGAACCAATCCCCCACGGATACTGAGGGATGACCGTAGTGTCTTTATATAATGGCTCCTCGGTCACCCAGTGGAATAACCATTGAACCAGAGACACTGTGAAGTTGAAAATGAGTCTTGCAAGCTTCTGAGTTACATACAGCTCTCAATGGGCATTTACCTGTTGGTCTACATGAACCAAAGTGTTTATGGATAGAGACATTGGGTACACAAGCTTGAGTACCAAATCAAGTAAAACAATGAAATTTTAGAGGAAAAAATAATTAAGTGTAGAAATAGGGGGAAGAAAATAAAATTGAGATATGTTGTTGGTATTGAGGCAAGAAGTCTCAATTTTGTAACCCTTTCCTCTTAGCTCTAGTAAGCTCTACTTCAGGACTTGAAGAAAAGAAGATTTAACATGCAACCTTCAGTGCAATGTATCTCTTTTTTCACATGTCCCAAGAAGATGCTGCACAAAGTAAACACTGGAATCACCTAAGATATATCTCATGAAGAGTTAATGAGAAAATCCTTTCTCCCCTGAGCTTACTCTCCTGGCACTTTAATTATTTTTTTTTTTCTATTACCTCCCTCACTTCTCTCCTCCTGGCACTTTAATTTTGAATAAACCGAACAATAAAGCAAATCAGGGGCCGTGATACCACACAAAGTTCATTCTGAGGCAACCTGGATGCCCATCATGACATAGCAAGTAGTTTTTAAGGGAAGGAGTGGATTGTAAAAGGGAGTGACAGAAGGACAAAAAGAGAAAATGGAAGAAAGCAATGAAAGAAGATGAAATAGAAGGCACTGAAATTGGCATCATGTTTCTGTTTGGAGGCAGGATGAATGGTGCAGTGAAAAGATCCTTGGAGTGGAAATCAGACAGCCTGTTTGAATTTTCACCTCTCTACCTATTGGTTGCACAGCGTTGAACCCATCACAGAGTCTTTTAATCCTAACTATTCCCATCTGTAAGATGGGAAAAATAATACCTTTCTCAAGGGGTTACTGGGGGAATTAAATATAAACATATATGAATAAAACATACAAATTATTAATTTATGACAAAAAGTAATTTTACCTTCCTTTCTTCCTTCAAATAAATACCTGAGCAGGAAGAAGAAATCTACAACGTATATGAATGAGTGGCTGACTGTGTGTGTGAAAGAGTACGTGTACCTGTGTGTGGGTGTAAAACTTATTACCGCAGATGTTTAAGAAAAATTTGTTTCCTTTCTATCGTAAAGCTTTTTGTAGTGCAAATTACATTATTTATAGTGAGTTCAGTGTCTGGCACATAGTAGGCTCTAAATATTTATTTGTTGAATAAATAAGTAATGCAAAAACATTAAAAAATGAAACTGAATGAATGTCAAGCTGCCAATTAACAAAGTCTAAAATTTTTATATAAGCTGCTCAGCAGTTGAAAAGATCTGTATTTACTGTGCCAGGTTACTTATTCTTTTTCAAGAAAAACACAGAAAACAGCAACTTGGAAAACTCACAAATTCATTCTCACCCCAATTCAAACCTCGGAAAATGAATCGTGCTTGAGTAATAGATAACCTTCCCCCAGTTAACCATAGCTGTGTAATAAACCACTCAAACACAGAGAGACTTAAAACAAAGGTTTCTTGTATCGAACCGTTCCCTGTGTTGGACAGGTGATTGCTCTGCTTGTTTCACCTTTACCATTTCACCTTAACTCATTCTGCTGCGTTCATTCAGAGGACAGGCTGGGCTGGATGGCCCCAGATAGCCTCACTCACACCTCTGGCAGGTTTTGCTGGCTGTTCGTGGCATGAAATGGGAGGAATGAAGGGAGTGGTGGGTAGTTTTCCTGTATGTGACCTCCAATAGGCGGGAAGGGCTTCCTTTCATAGTGGTCTCAGGGCAGCTCTCCAAGAGAGGAAAATGCAAGTGACAAGGCTTCATAAGGTCTATCCTTGTAGGTTATATAATGTCACTTCTGCCACATTCCCTCAAAACACATCACAAAACCAGATTCAAGGGGCGAAGAGGACACAGACTTCACTTTTCCATGGGAATCACATTGTAAAAGATACACATACTACGGTATGTGGAATTTGTGGCCTTATTTTTCAATTTAACACAGAGAATTGATGACAAATATCATCCTTTTCTTCACCAAGAAGACTGAAGTTCATTGCTAGACTGTATGCAGCAAAAGACCATTTGTTTTCAAGTTAACAAATAAAGTCCTTAGGTATAGAGTAAAGTACAAAGAAGTTCTTAAACCACAGAACTAAGGCAAAAATTATATCACATTGAACATTTAATCAAAACCCAGTAATGAGGAGAAATAGAGAAAAGAAAACAGAGTAGGCCATCATTTTAATTATGCAGAATATCTGGGCTCAGAAGCCATAATTTTAGCATAAAGCATGCTATGAATGTGACCATATGTCTGGTAGGATATAAACGCTTTTGAAACAAGACTATCTTCTCAAATCCTAGCTCTGACAATTATTAGCTGTATTATCTTTGGCAAATTACTTAAGCTCTTTAAGTCTCAGTTTCCTATGCAAACTAGACATAATAATATTACCTACATATGGTTATACCAAGAATTAAACAAGATCTATGCGAATACCTGTCATGGGCATAGAATAGATACTCAAAAATAGTAGAAATAAATGAAGTACATAGCTAAGCAATTATCTGGTTTCTAATTATAAATTCTACTAATCTCTATTTTGAAGCTACTAAAATCCCCTGAAAAATAATCTATACTTAATTATTTGAAAAGTGTATGATTTTTTGAGTTCTAAAAGGGTGAGCTTTTAGAATACCAAGGAAGTTAGTAGATGATCTGCTTTTTATTCTTGTCCCCAAAGTAAGTTTATTGGAAAATATTTGAGATGCAAGGGTCCTAACTCCTGATAATATATAATAGAAGTTTTAAGAACAACTTAGCACATAAAAGTACTTATAACTGACAGGATTCTAAGGTGATAATATCTAATAATATGCTCACAACAGGACAACACTCAAAGCATATAAAATTTAACTAAATATGGCACCACAATCTACTATACAATAATGTTCCAACATTCACACAAAATTCTGATTCAGTAGAAACATAAAATATTTGATTAGAATCACAAAACAATGGAGTCCCATTCATTATTCTCTCCTGTAAGAGAAAGAGAAAAAAACAAACAAACCTGGACAATCCATATAAACACATCATACAAGCATTGGTGTATTTCATAATAACATTAGCAACTTAACCTATCAGAGAGAGAGGTGTGTGTGTATATAGTATGTTGTTAACATCTTTAAAGCTTACTTGAAGTTATGCCTTCCTTTTATATCAACTTGGCTTGCTTAATAGTCTTTTTCTCTATGTTGCCCCTTCACTAATTGGGCAAATGTGATAATTTGTAATGGGTCTCCAACTCATTAGTGTAATTTATTCAAGTTCTACTGTATTTTACCAGACACACAAACCAGGATCCTGTACATATCTTTTTGAGGCTCTATTTCATAAACATCCACAACATTTCTGCTTTAAAATTGAGAAATGATTGCCCTTTAATCAATGAGCTATTTGTTGTACTGGGCTACATAAATATATGCGGTGTCATTCATAAATAATTTTAGGGTAGAACACAGCAACATTCACATAGAGCTTTAAAGTTTACAAAGCTTTTTCTTACATATCCAAACACAAAAATACTGTGTATTCCCTTGTGAAGAAATTAAAAAAAGGTATACGTGTCTGTATATATATTTTTAAATGACTTCAAAGACTGCATTTCAGAATATTCCAAATGTAGGTATTTTATTTGTCCAGATATCTGCGATATAATCTTGGCCATTTAATCTCTCTGAGCTTAAATTTTCCCATCTTTAAAATTATCTACTTCATAACTTTTTGGGGAAGAGGAGCAAATATTCTTATAATGAATATAAACTTCAAATATCTAGTAAATGCTGAATATATGCTAGTTGTTATCATGATCTTGATTTGACAGATTATAATACTGTACTTTTTAAAAGATGCTTACATCTAATGACAGAGAAATGAGATAGTTGTCAAATACGTAACTAGAGTCTGCACATTGGGAAGACCGGAGTTCATTCTGCAAAGGCAATGTCTGTTCCTCCCTTCTAGCAAGAAGGCTGGGGAGTAGAGTAGACAATATTGCAAGGCTAGAGCCAGTAGAAGCAATGTATCTAATCTGAAGCCCTAAATTACTTAAATTGGTGTGCATGTACAGAATTGAGACTAGAGCAAATGATGCAGATTTGAAAAGGTTCAAAGATGTCACCAAAAAAGAAAGTGGGCCTGAGACAGATGTTGGAAAAGTTGGAGTAGGGTATGAGGCTAAAAGTATAGAAATCCAGAAAGAATGAAACAGGAAATCAAGAAGTCCTAGCAGGCCAGAAGGTAAGAGGATTAGGCTGAGTAAATATCAAAGATAGGAACTGTTGCCTGATAACTGGCTTTTTTTGTATTTTCTGTGGCCTCTACCTGGTAAGAAGGATAGGGGAAAAGATGACAGGAATAGCAAAAAATTTCCTTATATTCTAGATCCTCAAATCACTGTCTACTATGGGGCAAGATAGGGGTAAGAAAAATAGATAAGTGGGGAGGATAGGTTTTCCTGGAACTATACCCAGGCCCAGGCAAAGAAAAAATTAGTTCTTTTTGTTTCTGAATCTCATGTTTCTGCTGTTATCAGGGGTGAAGGTCAAGGTGTTATTCAAACAAAAGCCTGGCAAATAACAGCTGTACTGGTCCCATCTGAATGGTTTCCTATCCGTGGGGGGAAACAACAGCAATAACAACAACAAAAATCCCTATTGCTTCTTCAAGGAGATGCCATGGTCGAAATTAGAGCTCCCTTCAAACAGTCTCCCTTTTCCTTTTGCTGGATCCTTAGCTTCAATCTAGATCCTAAGCCAAAAATATTACATGCATCCTATGAAACAAACTGTCAAATTTCTAGATTTATTTTTGTGGAACTGTCATCTCTCCAGTTTGAAAGAAAGAAAAATGGGCATCTACTCCAAGCAGAAAAAGTATGTCTCATATCTTTGAGAACTAAACAAACAAACAAACAAACAAAAACAAAAACAAAAATGGTCTGAAGAGTGGAAGGTCAGAGCACAGCCTTTTTTATCAACTCTTCATGGTTGGGTTAAGTGCCATTCCATTCTGAGCTGGCAGTTCTTAGACATATTTTCCTCTAGAACATACCATTAGAGATGTTTGCACCATCTGCCCAACAGACCATCTGTACAAGACACTAGTGCCTCTTCCAGGAAAAAGAAGCAAAAAGGGACATGTTCATCGTAAAGAGGAAGAGAAACTGAGGACACTAAGTAGACAAGTCTTTGTATTTTTTTTTTTCTGAGGGGAGGAGTGGTAATTCATAGAAGAGAAAAGGAGTTCAAGAAAATTGTTTAAAGTAAAAAAAAACTGGTATAACAATGGGGTAACAATTTCAGACAAAAAAACATAGAAAAATTTAAAAGGCGATAGAGAAAAATAAAAAATCTATGTGTCTGGCTATTAGTATTAGGTATCCTAAAGCCCCAAATGGGAGGAATTGAAGCACCTGTGCTCTGTAGCCAGCTGCAGCCAGGCAGACATTCTACACTGCCTGTAATGACTTACTACCTTAGGCAAATCACAAGTCTGAAACTCAGTTTTCTCATCTGTATCCTGAGAATAATGATACATCCTTTACCCAACTATAAAGTTCTTAGCACATCATCTGGAATACCATAGAGTTGAATGCATGAGAACTATAGTATTAATTTTGTGGGGTTTTTTTTCAAGGCTCTTTACAGGGCTCCAACCCATATCTTCATCACTACCCACCAACTATTATACTTTCTGATGCATTTTCTTACTCTATTCACACTGATAGATGCGAAGTTCCAATGCCTTCTATTTTCTCTTCAGAAATATTATCGCTGCTGCACACTATTTATTTAGGACCAATCCCAAGTTCTCCTTCCTTCCTTAAACTTCCCTAAGCACAAACACTTCAGTGATAATGTCCTTCTCTAAATTTTACATATCAACTCCATCATTTTTTGGTTCTGCAACTAGTGCTGCCGTGTTTAGCAAGTTAATTTCTTCTCTGTCAATGTAATGTCAACAGTAATATATTAACATATTTGAGGGAAAAACCATATTGTTTACATCTTTTGTGTTCCACCTCATAACGTGATACAATAGTGATCCCAGTATGTGTTCAATAAACAAAGGTTGAATAAATGACACTATTGAAATGACCACAGAAACAAAAGAATGTACTGTTATCCATAGAACATTCATTGAGAATTCTGACATTCTTATGCAGAAGTGACCTTGACCTAGATCCATGATATAGTTCTGAGATTCAGGAGGAATAGGATCATTAAAAATATATTTTATGTGTACATATATATATATGCATAAATACACACACACAGACACAGACACAGACACAGACACACACACACACACACACACACACACATATATATATATGCACGCCAGTCAAATGAGTCTTGGAAGAAAAACATGTACCAGACAGGGAGAACAGAATTCCATTTAGCAAAAGCTTGAAAAAAAAAATGCAGCAGTGCTCATGGTGATGGAAGAGATGAAAATCAAACTTGAAGTGGCAAAGACACATCCAGGAGAATCATGGCAGTGAGGCATGACAGGTCAAGGAAAAAGAAAGGGAAAAAAGGAGGTAGCAGAAGCCAGATAAACACAGGAAGGACTTGGCCATTTGTGAGCAGGATTGACCCTATTTCATAAAAGTGTTAGCAGCCAGGGGGACACTCAGAAAATCTTTAAACTACTTTCATATCTACTCCTACCTAAAATTAGAACAGGTTGATTGATAAGATGTTTAATGCTTAATAGTAGCCCAAGTTTTTTGGTAGATATATGTGAGCAAAAGTCACATGTAAACATGGCTTTCCTTTGGAAGAAGAGACAGTGGAGCTTTTCCTTGTCTATATTCAGACTGTTTATTGTCACTATGCATGGGGAATGTTGCCAATAGAAAAAAGTTAGCAAATCCATCCACCATTCATTTTACTAATCATTTGCTTGTTTTCAGGTTTTCAGTAAAGAGTATGCCTTTATTAGAGTGATTTTTCAAAATGCTTTCCCTTCACAAGTATTTTTCATTATGTTATCCAAACACTTGTCTCGATTTATATGGAAAACTTTTCTTTTACTTCTTCCATATTGAGTATCTACTAGGTTTCAGGTATATAAGGTCACAGGTTTTAATTCCAATCCTACTGTTGAAAAGAATTATATCCTGCAATGTTGTGTGTTTACTTAACTCTTGCGTCTGCGACTGGTTACCTAAAGCACAAATCCACAAATTAAAAGGACCTACACAAGGAATTGAAATTGCCCATCCTGAATAGCTTACCATCAGACACTTAAAATGTTCATTTCTCTCCCTCCCTCTCTCTCTCTCTCTCTCAATATATATATATATATATATATATACACACACACACACACACACACACACACAAACATACACATAAAGGAACAGCTATGTTCTTGTGATACAAACACCACATGTACTCACTATTAAATTGGAACCAACCGATCAGCACTCATGTGCACAGATGGAAGTAAACCTAATGTAAATCATGCAGGAGGGAGGAGGGAAGAGAGGATGGGTAAAGTCACACTTAATGGGTACAATATACATTATCTGGGTGATGGGCACACTTAGAACTTTGACTCAAGCAGTACAAAAGCAATCCACATAACCAAATCATGTACACCCATAATATTCTGAAAGAAAAAAGAAAAAGGAACAGCTGCAACACCAAAAACAGATAGAAAAAACATTGAATATCTACATTATGCACAAAAGCTAGGGAACTTTTGCAGGGATCAGAGAAAAGGTAGAGTTAAAATTTTCTTTGTTCTTTGACAGTATTAAGTCAAAGAAAGATTGCTACTTCTTCTCTTTATCAAGAAAGCTTCCAAAATGTGACCTTTTCTCCGATTTACAGCCAAGCAATGAGTTTCATTCCCAAGCTCACAACATTTTAGGACCTGACTTTAGAAAGAATTCCTCAGGTCATGAAATTCTGACTAGGTTCTCTTTCTCTCTCTAGTCTCCTTGCATGTTCTATATCAAATCACTCATTTTCCATCAACATGTTCCCCACTGACATCCATATTGCTGAAAGATAATTTTCCTCCTCTCTTTTATATTTTTATGGCCAGACAGACATGACTATTTGCTTTTCTTTTCATTCATGTGCTGTAACAATTGTTATAACTTCTGGCACTGTGTAGTACAAGAACATTTATACAAACTAAGATTGCTAAGTTATTATCATAATTACTATTACTGATTATAAGTAAACAAAATAATAATTATTATAATGAAATACCTTTTCTTAAGCACCAACTAAATTCTAATCTCTGTGCTAGGTACTTTATGAGTATTATTTTTCTTAATCTTTTTTTAGAACAACCCTACAAGGTAAGACACAGAAATGTAGGTACAAAAGTTACTTGCTCAAAGTTACATAACTAATGAGAGACAGTTACATAACATACTGAGAGATACTACCCAGAAAGTACATTCTATAAAAGCTCCCAATGCCACCTACTATTTAGTGTTACCAAGGAGTCCATCTTTTCTTCACTTTCTTTGGAGCCCTGTAACTGCAGTATAATACTCCACATGGCATCAAACAATTCAATAAGATTTAGGTGACTGTCAAAGTTAAATAGAGATCTGCCTCAAGTTATAGATTCTGTGAAAGACCACAAAAATGTGGCACTGGTGATATACTCTATCAGGGATACTTTGGCACAAGGAGGGACCATTTAGAGGCCCTTAGAGACACTAAGACCATATCTTTCCATGATAGAGTGGGTCCTATAGAGTGGGAATATGAGTATTTGATTTGTGTTTAGAGAAGGCTTGTTCAGGATAGTCTATATTTATGTGAAGAAGTACATAGAAATAAAAGAAACCATGGTGTAGAAGAATATACATGAGCTTTGGAGTCTGTCAGAATTTTAGGCAAAGAAATAAATCCCTTTTGGCCTCATCTGTAATATGGGAATAATAATGTTACCTTACTGATTTGCTTTGTGAGAAGCACAAATAAATAACCTAACCTATCGAGCACACTGCCTGGTACATAGAATATATTTGTTGACTATACAAGATGACTAATTATAACTTATTATTTTGCCTTGATGTGTGTTGGCAATATATTCTGTAGTATATTACATAGGAAATTTCCTGAGTTCAGTGCAGAGCTCCAGCCACAAATTCTGATGGTTAAGGCTGTGGTAGAGGCCAATGAACTAGAGTCTGTTACTTCGACCAATTGACATTCCTCTTCCTTTATTCCTCTCCTCAAATGGATTTTAGGGAATGGGGTTTTAAAATGTAGGGAGGCTGGATCTTGTCTTTCTTCTCGGCAAGCCATAAAATAGACTTCATCCATTCATGATAAGGATAGAAAGAACCCAGAATCTGAAGGACGAAGCCCTGTTCCCTTCATGCACTGAGAAAGGCTGACTTTGCAGAACAGAAATACCTGGGTCAAGTGGTACCAGCCGTGCAGAGTTAGCAAAGCAGAATTGGACTCATCACCAACAGCTCAGCTCAGCTACATTAATAGGAACAAGGCTTTTTACATCTTTTTCAATATGTTCTTGAACTAAGTAAAGGTCATACACGATGGCACGGCCCCACATAGGTCAGATTCTGGCAGAGAAATCTTAATTCTATTTAACTATCAGGTCACAATTCCAAAGGACAGGCTTGAAGACTGCAGCATGCCCCATCCAAATTCAGGAATTGCAGCAAATACATACGAGCAGACAGAGTCCTAATACTCCCCACAACAATGATCATGGTGCTTGTACTTGGTAGGTGCTAAACAAATATGCATCCTTTCATTGATTGTGAACAAAATGAGATGTTAGATAAAAAGCAATGTTAACACCACTTGCTGACATACAAATTGTGTTTCTGCACCCACACATGGACGGGTGCACATAATTCTTGCTGTTTATATTCAGTATCATTTTGCAAGTTGTGAGTATAAGTGAGGTGATATCTGGAAAGGGTGCTTAGGCTACTCCAAGAAAGGGTTTGATGAAACCATGGTACATGAAATGAGCCAATTTACAGAAACACAGCTTTCAAAAACACTGCTTTCTCTGTCCAGTTTTACTTAGCTCTTAGATTACATTTGGGGTTTTTGCCCACCTGTGTAAAAATATAAATACACTGAATTAGGGTAGTCTTTCTAATTCTTAAACCAGATGGAGAGGAATGAGAGGATGTATGTGAACCACCTTTGTCTCAAGAGTTTTACCAAGTGTTTTATATACAATCATTCATTCACTCATCACAGAAGCCCTTATGACTGTCCCTATTTTACAGATTGGATAACTGAGGCTTCAAGAAATTGGGGATCTGAGCCCAAGTCTGTCCAATTCCAAAGCCTGTACTCAACTACCACATTCTCCTGCTATCACAATCTCCAACTCAGCCTTTTAATCCTGACATATCTGTCTACTGAATAATTCAAGTCAGTGTGACAATCATTATAACCCATGCTGTTATTATAAATATCTCATTTACACAATTTCCAAGTTTAAATCAAATTCTGATCAACAACCTCATTGTGGATAAGAGTTTTTTGGAGATTGACAAGTTGGGAGTTGCCTGTGTATTGCCAGAAAAGGATGGGGAGGCCAAGTTTTTCTTATCTTTTCTGGATACCCAGTGCCAATGGCTTGGGTCATTACACATTTTCTGTTTTTCATGAATCTAAAAGTATTTCTCCTATAGATTAGCCAATCACTTATATAGTATATATGCACACGTGTACACACTCCACACACACATATCCATAAGTAACTAAGAATATACCACAGAAATTACTGAGAAGAGGTATTGTCAACATACTTGGGAAAATACCCAAACTACA
Organism: Lepilemur ruficaudatus; assembly: GCA_963574885.1. Lineage (NCBI taxonomy): Eukaryota > Metazoa > Chordata > Mammalia > Primates > Lepilemuridae > Lepilemur > Lepilemur ruficaudatus. Next base: position 21,644 of record CAUYRT010086536.1, on the reverse strand, counting down.
GCAACACAAATGCTCATCACTGAGCATGAAGAAAAGACCAGTCCTGTTTAATCAATTTAATTTGAAATCATATTGGAGAAATCAGTTTCTAGTGCCTTGAACCATATATGAAGTCATCGTTAGTATGACACCTTACATTTCTCCAGCAATGTATAATTACAGATCATTTTATTCTGTCATAAATATGATTTTTATCATAATCCTCACAGCAACACTGTGAGTTAAGAATGCTTATTTCCAAATTATATAGGAGGAAACCAAGCTTCTGAGACTTTGAGTGACTTATCAACCACTAAGCAGCACTGTCAATGCTTGAATGACACCTTCTGATTCTCAGTCCAGAGTTCTCCTTCTGATTGTAACCCCAGCCTCCACCATGCCATCTCAGCTGTGACTGCTGAGTTGTCCCAAATGAGATGCAGAAAATTCAGTGAGTTGATTTAGTCTATTGCAAAGCCCCTGCGCTATTATTCACATATCAATTAATCCATCTTTTTTGCTAATATATTGGGGAAAATCTGAGAAGTTGTTCTGAAGTGATGGAGAACAATAGCAAGGACACACAAAAGCATCTGTCACCAGTGTAGCTCCTTCATCCCACACGTCTGCATTTTCTGCTGCAGGATGATGCTTTTAGACTCTTCACGTTAGCCCCAATCCCAGCATCAGCTCAGATCATCGAGCTAACGCACAGCTTCAGGCTGTTGTAATGACTCAGCAATCAAAACTTCAAGTTCAATCCACCTGGTTCTCACCCACCTCCAGGGCCAGAGGTTGGAAAGCTCTCCTCTCTGCTCTTGAACTCACTGGGCGATGTTCCAGGCTTCCTTTAAAGGTTCTCAGTAGCTGACTTTCCAGCTGTCAGCCCTGTTTGCTACAGAGGGAAAGAGCTATTCATGTGTTCAGGGCCCTGGGTCTTAAAAACATAGAAACACACTGGAGAATGTTGGGCCTCATTGGCTGACTTGAGCCGAGACCCAGAGCAAGGCCTGCCAACTGACTAGAGCTAAATACAGAAAGATTTGGAAAGTCCTTCAGTCTTCCCAATAAATTCAAAGCAACCCTTCCCCAATTCAGTAATTTAAAAATATCACCCTGCATATATTTCTTCTGGGGGAACTTTTAGCCTTTTCTTTGGCAACTCTGATGTTATTCCTACTGCAATGGAAAGCTCTCTATCTTCCCTTCCACCTGAATTCACTAAGCAAGAAAACCAACTCTGTCAAATTTCAACACTGTCTATCACAAAATAAAGATCAAAATGACAAAAGAAGGCCATGGATCTGGGGTCAGTTCTGATTCAAAACTGTTTACCATTGCTCTGGCCTGAGCTGAAAATAAAGTTGCAAAGTTACAGTTGTGCAAACACCATCAGGAACCCTTGAGATACAGAGGAGATGCTTTGCACATTGCATGAGCTGTAATCAGAAAACCCTGAGTTCGCTTGTACCCCACTTCTATGATTAGCCTAAAATAAGTGATAATGAAATTGTTGCTATCGCTAGAAGGTTCACTCATTACAATTATTAACTCTCAAATATACAAAAGCCAAGTTGTTATTTTTTTTTTTTTTGAGATGGTGTTGAGAATAATCTATGCAATTAACTTTTACCAACACCACAAGTCTAAATATACCAATACTTGGTGAGAATGTGAATGGGGGAAGGAAGAGTCAAAATTGAACAGCCTCAATGAAAAGAGGTACTAATTTGCCAATTTCCAGATCGGCATTTTCAAAGGTCTTCTCTTTATTCAGAACAGTCTTAACACAAAATAGATGATCTAAAATACTGTCCTCTGTACTTGGGACTAGTTATCAAAAGCTTCAGGTTAACAAAGAGCTGACCAACCTAAGGAATGACGACTGCCCAGAGCGTGGGGTGCCTCCAGTACCCTGACATGACCCTTTGGCACTTGGAGCATCAGCATCCTTCTCTCCTTAGAACAGGACACTTTGTGTTTCTCATTTATATATTACCCTCACCTTCAGGGTTCATGAATCCCAGGTTATTTTCCCCACAAAGAAAATGAAATTTTATTCTGGGTTTCTTCTGTGTTCAAGTCATTTAAAAATGAAAAAAGCAAACAAACAGCAAAACCTCCTTTCTAGACAAGAAAAATGTAACTGGAAATTATGGGTAATAGAAGAAAATATCCTAATCAGAAATATTTGATAAGAAAGACATATCATAAATTATACCTACAGGAGAGAGTTTTCCCATAGCATTTTTTATCAAGAGCATAGTATGGACTAAGTATCAGAGGGTCAGGTGGGGGTGGGGGAGTGGCAGTTTCTAAGAGTTGTCCTCCCTTACACATTTCTCTAATATCATTATACAAAAAATACTAGATAGATGAAAGGATGGCCTATGGCAATACCAGAGTATAATCTCTTTAAGTTTTTTTTTTTTTTCCTTTTGGTAACTTTCTTTAAAAAAAAAAAAGAAATATTATCAATGTTTTGAGTATGATGTCTGACATCTCTCAACTTGGATGCTTTCATAAATTTTTGACCCAGGCTATCTAGTCTCTGAACAAATCTATGTTACAATTTGCACCTTCTTTCTATACATAGACATCAATACTTGCAGAGAATCACCGAGGTATGCTCTCCTTTACCTAGTTAACACACCTGTCATCTCTTCCATGAATAGGTTCATAGTAACAGTTCGAGTTGGCTAACATTCCATGAAATACCACCATTCCTTTTAGGATAAACCATCCATATGCACTGAATGAGGAAGAACAAGGTTCTATTGCTTTCACCTGGGGGTCCTGGCAATTTTTTTACATCTATTTACAAGCGATTCTTACTCCTGGGGAGAAGCTAATTGATGCCAATGCAGAGCTAAGAATACTCACAGATACAGGAACACAGATGTTATCACCATGAAATGGTATTTAGTTTCAATTAAATAACCTCAAGATCAAAACAGGTAAAATATTATCTGCATTTCACTTTGAAGGAAAAAGGGGGAAAAAAAAAAGAACGAAGGCATAACCAACCACCAGGAAACACTAAAGAGACTGAGTTAGGCAAGATGTTTGACTAAAGTCACCTGAATTCCTAATGCCACTTGCATTTACAGCCAAGAATAGACAATTAAGAGCAATTTGCAACCACACTCCCTTCTCTAGGGACCACGTAGGGTAAGAGGATGTTCCAAAATGAGCGACACCGGTCTTAATCAGGGGACACTGCATTCAGAAAAGGTTAATGAGATGCAACAGCAAGAGAATCAGTGCAAAAAAGAGAGGTTCAAAATACTAAACAATTTCCACTTTGTTCTCATTTGCTCCAATTAAGAGCTGTTGAAGCAGCTTTTCTGTATTCCACACATTCGCTACTCTCCAGGGCAGATATAACTATTCAAGAGAGAAAAAGAAAAAATGAGAGCTATGGGGAAGGGGAAAGTCTACTATTAAGTTACTGTGAAAGTCCAGATTACACCCCCACCCCCGCCCCCAGTCTCAGAGCAGACACACTTTACCTCTAACTCAGAGCCTCTGCCAGTAGCTTTTCTGATTAATTTTTTTCCTCAAATTTAGTGAGTATTTCAAGGAGGGAGAAAGCTAGAATTATTTTTTTTCCAGATTTTATATATTCAGAATTCACTGTGAAAATGTTAGATAAATAAGAGAGGTATAAAAATGGTAAGAAGGATGGAGGGGGATGGTTATACAAATGGAAATAATCTCCTTGGCATAAAAATAGCCCCCAAATGCCACACACTGAGTTCTTCTGAGCATTCCAGTCTCTAGAAATACGCTCATAAACTGCATATGGATTTCCGAAAACAAACAGGAAAGCACAAACATCGCAACACAACAAGGACTAAGAGCTAAGTAGTCCCGTGACTTACCTTCTCTGTGGATCCTCAAAGTTCACCAAGGAAAATTTAAAATCCTTCTGGCTCGACGTGCACTGCTCTATTTTCTTTTCTTCTTTTTCTTTTTTTTTAAAGTCACAGAGGAGAAAAATAATCAGTTTTCAAAGGTTCCATTTATCTGATCTTCCAGCACCAGCAAAAACGTGTCCAAGAGACTCCGCCAAAAAGTAAGCCAAAAACTCATCAAAGGCAAAAGGAAAGGGGGGAGCGGGGAAGGGAGCGGGTGGTGAAAGGCGGGGGGTCCACAGACTGTGAGCCCAAATGCCCAGAGAATAGTCACGTTGTTGAAATCGCCTACTGTACGATATACCTGCTTCGTTTGTCACACAAACATACACACACACGGACACTCGCACATATTCTCGCACGCGAAGGCAGGCACCCACACTCACACACACACACACACACAAACACACGCACTCACACAAACCAGTGTAATGAAAACTGTCAGTAGTAACCTCCAAGAGCTGCTGTGTGCTGCAGATGGTACGGCTCACTGTTACCTTCCCAGATCCGTGAAGGATCAAATGAACATCCAAAATCAGGAGGGCCCCCCCAGGACTAGGTAGATTCTGGATCCCTCTCCCCCAGGACGATGCATCAAGCCAGGAGCAGGTCAATCAGCAGAGGTGTCTGCTTGCAGGGTGCCCCGGATTATGGCAAGGTTATTAATCTTGATGTGCTGCATCCCCCACCCCCAACATTCGGCAGCCCGCATTGAGATGACTGCCAGAGCTGTGTCTGTCCCTGTTCTACTGCATTTGCTCAGCCCTCTGATGCTGCAAGTGAGACACGGTGGAGGCAAGAATACTAATAAGGTGGTTAGCTACAGTTTCTTGAAGGCAGTCGGCATGCAATACAGTAAATGTGTACTTCCCGTGCTCTGTGTGTGAGCCTGCGTGTCTGCAGGGAGGGCAGTGAATCCATCTCCGGCCAGAAGGCGAGATGGTTTGTATCCTGCCTGGGAGAACTATATCATCATCGGAATCATCACTGTCCTGCAAAAGCGTTGTGTGTGACAGTATTTTGCTTGGGATAAAGAAGGGAGTTTAATGGTTTAGAAGCCTAGAGCTGGCATTTAAAAGAGAAAAAAAAAAAATGTCTAGGGAGACAAATTAGCTTTATAAATAGGCTCCAAGGAGACCAAGGCAAAATTTTAACATGCTGCTGCCCGGGTTGTTAAATGGAAATACAAAGCAATTTCAAAAACCAGCTCCAGCCTATAAATCTTGGAGCTGGCAACAAGTATCTGAATTTGACTGATGGGACTGTGGATAAATGGATTCCTGGTAATATAAAAAGTTTGCTCATGCATTCTCCTTTGTAGCCGTAGATTCAATGTGTACCGAGATCTAGGTACAGTTCATTCATTTTTAACATGGATTTAGACTGGATCCCTGCACAATTTTATTTTAATGTACAGTTCTTGCCACATATTTATCAAATTGTAGAGAATAACTGAGTGATACAGTGTCACTAGGGGGATTGCTTGACACTTGTCAAAGTTAGCATTACCATACACAACATTCTTACATGGAATGAGTTTAGAGTTTTCAGAAAAGAAAAAGTGCCATAACTCTTTTAGTACCTAGCAATAAAATTAAATATATGCATAATATGCTAAATAAATAATTTCTCAGCCTCTGAAGTGCTAAATTTTCCATTTCTGTGATAGGACCTCATATTAAAATATCTATTTTTTAGTTAAGGATACTCACTGAGTTTCTTAAATTGGATTAAATTGGTATTATCTGAAAAAGTGTTGGACAGTTGGAGAAGGCAGATAAAGGTGAATTACGGAGCATTGTAATACCAGGTATTGCCAGCAGATGTCACAAAAGAAAATACAGGTAAAAGAACTTTACCAAAAATAGCATTTAATCTGATTTAGTAAACACAGATTTTAATAAAATTGATGGAATTAATATGAAATACTGAATGTTTATAAAATGTAAAGGTGCAAATAAGAACTTAAAGAACAGCTTGCCTTTTATATTTTTCCAAATGTCTCTCTCAAATCAACATTTTTCATACTCTGGTAGATTGTTATTAATATTGGAAAAAAATACTACACCATTGACTAAGATTAGATTTGCATCCAATATTATTTCTAGTAGTGATTATTTTTTATTCCATAGAATATAGTACTGAATATCTTATTTGTAATATAGCAACCACTATATTGAACTACAAAACAGGTGATGGGAGGAAGTAAACTGGATGAATAAAATTGCAGTAGTATGTAAAATTTTTATGTAAAGTTTACATCTTAAAGCAATAATTCTGTTTCATCATGATCATACCTAAACAAATCAGTTTGAAAGAATCATTCATGTTTGGGAGTTAAATATTAACAAACAGTGGCACATAGGTAAAAGGTACAAAGAATTTTGATCTTTATCAATTTCACTTATGTTACTATGTGAAAGGCTTAAAAATTTAAAAAATTAGCATATCATCTTAGCTTTTATTTATCTAAAGGTAACTAATAGGTACCTATCAATTCCCAGATTTAACTGGTCCAAATATCAATAAAATATAAAAACTTGGGCTAAAAATTTGGGCTTTGGAATTTAGACAGACCTGGTTTGAAATTTCAATTTGTCCTTATATCCAGTGGTTAGTCTCTACAAGTCATAAATCTTTGTCTGTTTTGTTTGGTGGGGGTGGGGGGGAACTGTATTTCTCTCTCTCTGTTTTGTTTTTTTCCCCCTTTCACTTAAAAACAGGACATTAATATATATCAAATAGAATTATTGTGAGGACCGGAATGAACTAATATTTATTACATGCTTAAAATATTTTCTGACACATACTAAGTGATCTATCAGTACTGTATATGTCTTATAAATAAAGGAGATGTTTGATTCCTACTATGTAATCTCTGCTTTTGTGGGCCACCAGGTAAAACAGGTGAAATTATTTAATCAATTCTTTCAATGTTGAAGATATGCTTTAAAATTTATTTTTACAAATAGTCATTTTGATCTTGTTTCTATAAGCCTATAGTTTTATAACATTTGACCACTCTTTTTATTTATTTATTTATTTATTTATTTATTTTTTGGAGACAGGGTCTCACTCTATTGCCTGGGATAGAGTGCAGTGGCGGCATCATACATCATAGCTCACTGCAATCTCAGACTCCTAGCTTGAACAATCCTCCTGCCTTAGCCTCCTGAGTAGCAGGGACTTCAGGTGTGTACCACCAGGCCCAGCTAATTATTATTATTATTTTTTTTTTTTTTTGTAGAAATGAAGTCTTGCTATATTGCTCAGGCTGGTCTCAAACTCAAGCAATCCTCCCACCTTGGCCTCCTAAAGTGCTAGGATTACAGGTGTGAGCCACTGCCCCTGGCCTTGACCACTCTTTAAAAGTTTATTATGTGGATATCAGTCAGTCCTCTGCATGTACAATTCCACATTCATAAAATATTTTTAAAAAATAACAATATAATAATAAAATAATACAAATAAAAACTGTAGCATAATAATAATTTACATAGCATTTACATTGTATTAGGTATTATAAGTAATCTTGGGATGATTTAAAGGATACAGGAGGATATGCACAGATTACATGCAAATACTATACCTCTTAATATAAGATACCTGAGCAATCACGGATTCTGTTATACATGAGGGTTCTGATATCCATTTTTCAATTGATGCTTAGATATTGAAATTTCTGGCAACTGATCATTGAACAATTATTATTATCTATCCAATAAATACTTTGCCAATGAAAAGGAATATCAAAAAAGTGGTCACAAGGCATGAGTTACATATAAATTCCTTCTTGTTCTCTTAAGTAAAAGTGTTAGATTAAAAAATACATGTGTCATAAAATTAAATTTTATCAGTATGCCCATTGTTCTTCATCCAGCATCCTAAAACTCTAGGATAGGTTGAATAATTTACATATTAAAGTTAAAAAGTATTTCTTTGAAGTCAGATTGCTATGTAGGATTAAATATGTCTCCTCCCTCACTCTGAGAAAACTTAGGGTCAGTAATATTCTCCTAGTTCTAATCTGAAACGTAGTATATTACTAAGAACAGACACAGGATAATACATGAATTCCAGGAGACAAGAGCACCTGTGTGCCTTTTCTCTCCTTTATATGCAAAAAGAGTCTTCTCTCCTAGATATTAGTGTTAGAACACCGCAACTTTTTAAAAAGTGCAGAGGTAATCTGGGATTTCTGAACAGTATGTTTGAATTAAGGGAGAAGAAATGCATCTAAATCTACATTATTGAAAACTTCTAAATCGGTCTGAGATAATAAGTTATCAACTAGTGTAAATAGTAGATAAATATATGACTTTAATATGGATATGTTTTATTTTGGAGGAAATATGAGTATGAAAGTATCCTACCATCATCAATAGGAGCAGGGTCCTCTCAGAATTCCTATGTGAAAATTTCAATTTCAGAGTTGCTTAAACAAAGTTTACTTATAGCATGCCACTGTGTTTCTGCTTGCTCTCTACATCATATGCTAAGAAATAAGCCAGAGAACACAGGCTTTGTTTAGTATTTGTCCCTTCCTTGGCTTATTGTAAAATCAGTTTGCCCGCAATCCAATTGTTCTTAATTAATTTAATAGCCTAATAATTGCATTCTATTATTCCATCTCTTGAAGTTTGTATTAATTACATCTTTAATTTAGCTTGTATCTTTTCTTTAAAGTGTTTTAACAAGTTATTGAGGCTTAGACATTATTTATGTTTCTCAAATTATCTTCCCTTCGTATTTACAACCAGAAATCACAGACTTAGATAACTCCAGCATAAATGTTAAGCTATTTGGATCAATTGCCTCATGAGGTTGTCCTCGACTTTTACGATTACTTCCTTTCATCAATCTAAAGAATATTTATTTAATCTATCATCACCTAAAATTTATTGCTTATTATTTTATATGTATAATACATATCTTAAAAGAACCTCTTTTTATGTCTTTTTGTTCCTAGCACAGCTCCCTCCAAACCTCAGGTATTAGATAATGTTTTGCTCTTGTCACTAATAAAAACATCCTAGATATAAGTCAATTTAGCAACTTAATACAGCATGTCAAGGATCGTGGTTCTTCCTTTCAACTTCACCCTCTAAATAGACTTGCCTGCTAATTGTGGTACAGTTAATATATTATTTCCTTCGTTATTTGCAAATTCATAATTTCTTATTATTCTTCAATATTTGTAGGATTTATAGTGATCCCCTCTCTCACTCCTGATATTGGAAATGTGTACCTTATCTTTTTTGTCAATTTGGCTAAAGATTTGTAAGTTTTGTTGATCTCAGAGAGCCAGTTTTTGTATAATCGATTTTTTTCTATTTCTTTTTTATATCACTGATTTCTTCTATCTTTATTATTATAATTTTTCCTATTGACTTTGAGTTTTATTTCCTCTTCTTTTTCTACTTAAAATAGAAGCTTTGGCTATTGATTTGAGACCATCTTTTCTAATGTAAGATTTTAAATACCATAAATTTACCTCTAAAAACTGGTTAGGCTGCATTCTATAAATTCTGTTAGGCTGTGTTTTCATTTTTACTCAGTTCAAAAATAACTGTTAATTTTTCTTATTATTTCTTCTTTAACCCATAGTTTATTTATAAGAGTGTTATTTAGTTTCCAAATATTTAAGTTATCACAGCCTACCCTCGAGTGGTATTACCACTTCACATACAGTATAAGTAAATAACAGTATGCATCCATTTCCCCTCTTCTGGACTTTGTGCTATTATTGTCATACATTTTAATTCTATATTTATTATAAATCAATAATATATATTATTTTCTTTAAATAGATAATTGATATTTTAAAATTAACTTAAAAATAATAAAAACATGTATGTCTACCTGTATATTAATAGCATAATTTCCATTCCTCGTGCTCTTTATTCATATGGGTAGATACAGATTTCTACCCGGTATCATTTTCCTTCTTCCTGAAGGACTTCCTTTAACATACTTTGGAATGCTGATGATTAATTCTTTCATCTTTTGCATGTCTGAAAAAGAATTTGGTCCACTGTCTTCTTGCTTTTATTGTTTCAAAAAAAAAAAAAGCTGTTGTTATTATTCCTCTGTACAAAATGGTTCCTTATATGCTGGGTACTTTTAGATTACTTTTTTCCTTTTCCTGTTTTTTTGAAAGTAATTTGATTATGATATACTTTATTGTGGTTTTCCTCAGGTTTCACAGAGTTCTTGAATCTGTGAGTTGATGGTTTTCATCAAAGTTGAAAAAAATTTAGTCATTATTTTTTCATATCATTTTTCTGTCCTCACCCCTTCTTTTTGGTGACTCCAACTGACATGCACATCAGGCAGCTTGCCACTTGATGTTGTGCCAGATCTTACTTTTTTTTCTCCCATCTTTTTTCTCCTGTGTTTCATTTTAGACGGTTTTCTATTGCAAATCTTCAAATACACTAATATTTTCTTCTATAGTATCAAATATGCTATTAATTTCATGTGGTGTATTTTTTAAATCTCAGATATTGTTTTCATCTATAGAATTTTATTTTGTATCTTTTTTATATCTTTCATTACTCTCTTTAACATGCTTATGTTTTTATCTGTTTTTTTGAAAATAATTAAATAGGATTATAGTATATAATTTAATGTCCTTCTGTACTAAATCTTTCATCTGCATCATTTCTGAATTGGTTTCAGTTGATTAATTTTCCTCCACACTGTAGGTTGTAAATTACTATTTCTATGCATGTGTGATAATTTTGATAGCATGCCAAGAATTTTTAATATTATGTTACTAGATGCTGATTTAAAAGAAAAGAAAAAATATTCTTAGGGTTCATTCTGGGACACAGTTATTTGGAATAAGCTTTGAGCTTGCTTACTGCTTGCATTTAAGCTCTGTTAGGGAAGATCAGAGGAATCTTTTAAAGCTAATTTCTTCCCCACAGCTAAGGCAATGCCCTTTTGCATACTCTACCTGATATCCATGTTTTACGAAGCTTTTCTCACTCTGACTGGTGGAAACATTAAATATTTCTGGCCCTACGTGAGCTTTGGGGATTGTTTCCCTTGCTCTTGTAGGTAGTTCTTACCCTGGTATTGGTAGTTCCCTCTCCCTCATCATCTGATCAGTCCTTTGATTAAAACTAATATAGACCTTCTGCAGATCTTAAAAGATTTCTCACTCTGCAATATACTCCATTTGGTACTCTGTCCTGTGAACCCTAGCAGGGTGGGCCTCATCACACTCTGACCTCTATTGCCTCAACTCGGGGAGGCAGCTGGGCCCCACCTGGGTTCCCCTTCCCTCCTGTGTGGCCTGCAAACTCTCTCCAGGCAGTAAGCTGGAGCAATCATGGGACTTACTTCATTTTTGTCCCTGTCCTGTGGATTACTATCCAATGCTGACTGTTATCCAGTGAAACTGCTCTTTCAAATGTTGTGTCTGTTTCATTTTTATTTTTTGTCATTTAAAGGGAGAGGGTGAATTTGTTCCTTGTTACTCTGGGTTAGCTGGAAACAGAAGTCTCTAATTTCCCTTTCAAACAAAAAATTATATGACAACCTGTTTTATATGTCACTGTTCTTTTAGGTGGGAACAATGTTGAACCAGACAGACCACATCTTTACAATCACGAGGCCTCCATTCTAGTGGGGCCTTATAATGAATAAAATAGTAAACATATATACATAAAAATACCTTGGAGGGTTTAAGAGATGTGAAGAAAATGAAAGATGTTATGTGATAGACAGTAGTGGAAGAGGGGACTATATTAGATAGGGTATCAGCTAATCTACTTTCAAGGGGTGGCATGTGAACTAAGTATCTGAATGATGAAGAACTAGCCATGGAAAGATCTGGGAGAACTGCATTCCAGGCAGAGGGAGGTACAAGTACAAAGGACCTAAGTCAGGGACAAAGCTTGCCCTGCCAACAGGAGGACTTGTTAGTTTGTTTGTCTTCTACACATTGCTATCTCTGTTATGTGATATGGAGAGCAATATCTGAAAGGTCACTAACATCGTTTATTGTTAATCATGTATAAATGCCCAAACATTTTATACTATAGAGATTGCTTTTAATAACTTTGCCAACTTAATATGATGCTAGATAACTGAAGAAGAGTTTTTAAATCTTTCCCTGTTTTTGGTGGTTTTGTGCGTGTGTGTGTGTGTTTTGTTTTTTGGTTTTTTTGTTTGTTTGTTTGTTTTTGAGACAGGGTCTTGCTCTATCACCCCAGCTAGTGTGCAGTGGCGTCAGCACAGCTCACAGCAACCTCAAACTCCTGGGCTAAGGTGATCCTCCTGCTTTAGCCTCCCCAGTAGCTGGAACTATAGGCAAGTACCACACTCAGCTAATTTTTTCCTATTTTTAGTAGGAACAGGGTCTTGTTCTCACTCAGGCTGGTCTCAAACTTCTGACCTCAAGGATACTCCCATCTTGGCCTCCCAGAGTGCTAGCATTACAGGTATGAGCCACCACACCCGACTCACCACACCGGCCGCTTCTCTGTTATAATCAGTCAGAGTAAACTAGTCTCTGCTGTGGTAACAAAAACAAACAAATAAAATCCAACCAAACAACCAAAACAATTTCTTGTTCACACAGACTCATCAGACTCTAACCTCTGTTGGAGTTGGAGGTTGGCAAAGGGTTTGGTTCACTGTAGTTATTCAGGGTCTTAGGCTGACAAAAACTCCAATGTGACAAGTTCTTTCGTAATCAGTTTCAAATGGCAAACAGCACACTGTATTTGAAAGTTTTAAGAAGTGGTTTTTATTACCTATATTTGTGGAAAGCAGAGAGCCAGAAATATGGTTATAGTGCTAATGAAGACCACACCCTCTACCAAAAAATCTGTATATTCATGCCTCTAATAAAACAAGAAATTTGTGCTTATTTCATCAAATTGAGTTTGAGAGCATTACTCTTTGACCAGAATATAAGATATTAAGCACACACTCACATATGTTCTGAATTTTCATTACTTTCTTCAAATTCCAATTGCTAAGTTGTCTACTAGTTATCTTCCTATATGAAAAAAAAAAATGAGAGAGAGAGAGAGAGAGGTTAAAGGTGATCACTAACTCTAAGAAAATTTCCAGCAGCTTTGAGAAGAAAGTTCTACATTTAAAAAGCTATTTCTAACTTTGAGAGACAACCTTTACAAGAAGTCAGTATTAATGTGTTTCAGGATTCTGTCGTAAATTGAACTGTTTCCATGAGAATACCCATCTAAGAGAAAAGATGCATTGGACCTGGGGAATAATTAAGCATTGAAGTAGACAAGAAATGTCATTTTTTCCCTAGTACTTTCTGCAACTACTAGAGTCCAGAGTGCATTCACATTTATTTATCCCCATAGAAGAAGAATAAGAAAAAAAAAAGTATATATATATATGCACTTAAATCCAGGAAACTAGCTATGATGTTAGGAGCTTTTACACATTTTACGTAACTAAAGAATGTCCTTTTTTTTTTTTTTTTTTTTTTTTAGCTTTGTATTCTTTTGGATTCCTTTTATTATTTAGATTCTTTCTGGGATTATGGTTATTTCTCACCTGGAAGAGTCCTCCACCCTCTACTCTCCTCAGTCTACCCTCCTCAGGACACTCTAGGCTTTGGGGGCTTAAATCCATGCTTTCGAGGTTGTAGAGGATAATGCATGCTTTTTCTTGACATTTCTTTCCAAGAGATCTCTTTGTAGCTTATCCTCACCATAACAAAGGTGCCAAGCAAACCAAATTTAATTTGATTTGATGTAGATAATGAATATCATGCAAGATCTAACCCTTCCAACTATACTCACCAAGGTTTGGATGGATTCCTCACAGCGTTTTAACATCAAAGGCTAATAATTATTAGCAGGGAGTACAATTTTCTTGGATATTCTCTTAAACTTACTTCTAACTCAAAACCATAGTATAAGTTGAAGATGTGTCAGATGAAAGAAGGAGTAAGTTTTTGGTCTTTCAGTATTATGAATATTTCAACATGTTTCCATTAAAAATATTGATTCCAATTTAATTATCCTTCTGGCTCTTTCCTTAATAATGCAGATAGCTTTGTCATATTAACCAAATAAATACAGATACTAATACTTAACTTTAGGATTTAGGAGAAACTGTTAGGAAATATTTGCTTCCAACTCAAGAAGATTGGATTATGTCTTTGCATACACATACACTAATTCTTGCACCCACCTATATAACTATAGATTTATTCTCCTTGTATATAACCATGACCACCCAAAGGGAATGGTCCTTATTATTTTGGTGATGCTTATTCAGTTACCTTCCTTCCAAAGCAGTTTCCAGAATAATAGTGTTTTGTCCACCCCTGTCAGCTTCAAATCTAGTGCTTGTGAAAAGACTGTGACAGCTGGTGTAACTCAAGGTCTGTACTTAGTCACTGCAAAGTAAGTGCACTTTGGTCAGGATGGGGAGACAAAGCTCCTTCTGATGGCTTCCTTGTGCATCCTGTGGTGTGGCCATGGAGAAGAATTTGGAACACCTTTTATCTGCCTTTCATTTGTCCAATTAGCTAGCCAACTGTTTGCCCTCAGCTTATTCTGAAAGATCCATCTAAACAGTAACTCCCAAAAGCTGATTACTAAAAAAAAGAAAAAAATCTTTCCTTCAAGTTCAATCTTTGGTGTTATGGTTGCCACATTTCCATTATTTTTAAGTGCTAGAAGGGTAAATTTTTCTCATCAAAATGTGGTCAGTATTTTATACTAGAAAAATGTAAGGCATCTAGAGACTAAGAAATTCTAAGCACATCATTGTTTCTGGGGAACATTTCAGACTGAAGAAGAATTAGGAGAAATGTCACAGAGTATGTGACTTTCATATAGTTTTGATTTTAATTTTCAGAAAATCTGAGAAAGGACCCACTCCACCCCCCAACCAAACACACACACACAAGAGGTTCAAATAGCTAAGCTTCCATTTGTTACAAATAACGTTATGTATCTAAGTCATGGTATATTTTTATGCTAGAACAATCCCTAGCTGATTTGTTCATTTTGAAGCTTTTTAAAAGTATAAGTCAACTGGGTCATTATATTAATATGATCATCGAAATAGGAGTGAAGTCTCTAAGGCTGAGTAGCTATGAGACATGAGCCAAATCTCTCTCACTCTCTCTCTCATTTCCTTATCAAAAGCTAAATGGCTGTAATGAACTATTTATATCACAGGCTTATGGGAGAAATCAAATATAATGATGCATATAAAAGCTTTATAAATACTATTATAATCACTACTCAATACCATCGTAAATATTAATATTAATATTATGACATGAAATAAAATATAAATTATTTTATTAAGGGAACCATTTTTACCTTGAAGTAAACTGTAAAACTAAACTTAAAGTACATCTAACTAAGTTGGGAATCTGAGAAAAACATCCCAAAGCTACCACAGTGTGTAGGCAGAATAAGGACCATAGTTAGAAATAACTAGGTCATCCCACTGTATCAAGAATATCTAAATAATTAATTGAACAGTTAGTTCAACTCTTTTTTCAACCAATGTGATAATCATAAAAAGTAAGCCCAAAATTGTAATAGTTCCATTCTTTTCTCTCTCAAAAACTTAGCCGAATTTTCTTTGGATTCTGTTCTGATTCAATGTACAAGAATCTGTCCATACGGAAAGGGGTAAGATCAACAGCATCAAAATACTACATCATCTTGATGCAGTTTGACTTCCCTATGTGTGTATATGTGTCTGTGTATTATGTGGGTTATAATATAGTCTAAAACATAAAGCCTGATCCCAAATTAAAAGTCATTGCAAACTTTCTTGAGAAGTTTTAACAAATATACTATTTTGTCAGAGTGAATTTTGATTGCACAGTAATCCCACAGTATTCATGGGGGATTGGTTCTAGGACCCCCTGTGGATACCAAAATCTGAAAATTCTTTTTTTTTTTTTTGAGACAGAGTCTCACTCTGTTGCCCAGGCTAGAGTGAGTGCCGTGGTGTCAGTCTAGCTCACAGCAACCTCAAACTCCTGGGCTCAGGTGATCCTTCTGCCTCAGCCTCCCAAGTAGCTGGGACTACAGGCATGCGCCACCATGCCCGGCTAATTTTTTCTATACATTTTTAGTTGGCCAATTAATTTCTTTCTATTTTATAGTAGAGACGGGTCTCACTCTTGCTCAGGCTGGATTTGAACTCCTGACCTTGAGCAATCCGCCCGCCTCGGCCTCCCAGAGTGCTAGGATTACAGGCGTGAGCCACCGCGCCCGGCCAAAAAATCTGAAAATTCTTAAGACACTTTTATAAAATTACATAGTATTTGCAAATAATCTATGTACAACCTCCAGTATACAGCAAGTCTTCACTTATTTTCCTTAATAGTTTTTTGAAACTGCTACTGTAAATGAAATGACATATATCAAAACCAATTTTGCCATAGGTTAATTGATATAAACAACAGTCAAGTTCCTATAGCATATTTCTAGACCCAAAATATCACCAAATTTTTAAATAATAACCCAAAACGCTTTCAATATTAAACATAAAAATAAATGTGAGTTACGCATATACTTAAAAAAGATTAACAAAAACAAATAAGATAATCATTTACCTGATTTTTGGTAAATAATTGAGTGACAGTGGTTACAGTGGTGGTGAGTCAAACCAAGGAATAAGTGCTTACAAAGCAAAATTTGTGAAGAGCACCTCTTCTCACCATGCAGTTCAAAAACAAACACTCACAAATATGGCGAGCCTGCTGAATGCTTCCATACCACATCCTTTATTGTCAGGTAATTGTATGATTTTTGTTTACTTACATATTTTTATTTGAAAATAATTTGATTGATTAATTCATTCATTTTCCAACCTGCTTATTCCAATACAGGGTCATGGGTAGCCAGAGTCCATCCTGGCAGCTCAGGGCTCAAGATAAGAACCAGCCCTGGGCAGGACACTCCATCACAGAGCCACTCACATACACACCCACACTCATTCACACTGAGACCATTTAGATACACCAATGAACCTAACACGTGCATCTTTGGAATATGGGAGGACACCGAAGTACCTAGAGAAAACCCTCACAGACATGGGGAGAACGTGCAAACTCCACACAGACAGTGGTTCTGGCTAGGAATTGAAAATTTTCTTTTCCATCAACTTTATAGGGAAAGGACATTGAATGAAACAATGTTATTCAAGGATCTACTGTGCTTTATATCATCTGTAGATTACATATAATATCTAATACAATGTAAATGCTCTGTAAATAGTTGTTATACTGTATTGTTTTGGTAATAACGACCCCCCAACAAACGCTGTACATCTTCAGTACAGACTTAACCATCATAGGCCTAACTACCTTGGGTGGTTAAATATGTGGTTGGTTGAATCCCTGGATGTGGAACCCACAGATAGAGGGTGGAGTATGCTTAGATCACACCAACTGGAATTAATAGTCATTTTCCCACACTTCAAAAGGGAGAGGCAGTTTCACAAAAGTTAATTTTTCCTACCCAATTTTATTGGTTATCTACTATATCCATCAGATGTTATGCAAAATGGTGAAGATTCAGAGATGAAGATGGTAGAATTTCTGCTTTTAAGGAGCCCCAAATCAAGAAGGAAGAAGTTATGTCAAATAACTATTGACAGGAATATAGGTGATTACACTTCAGAATTGGTCAGTGCTTTCTAGTTTTTATTAGCAACAATGTAAGATTATTTACATTCTCCATCCTCAGGAGTAATTAATGCATGTCACTAATGATTAAAATTTTTCCTGGGAGTGCATTGACAATTGGAAATTAAAATAGTGAGGACTTTTTTCTTTTGTGTCTAGGAAAGGCAGAAAAATACATACGTATAGGAATAGAAAAGAGAAGACATTTATTTATTCTTTTTATTTTCTCTCCATCTCTAGGTGCTTATTTCTCTGTCTCTCTCTTCTTTCTTTCACTATTTAAAACTCATCTCTCTCCTTTCACTTATTCAGCCATCAGATATTTACTGAGCACTGTTTTATGGGGAAACAGCAATGAACTAGGTAGAAAAGGTGTTTCACCTTGTAGAAAACTCTACTTAGAACATATGGCACAAGAATATGTTGACAGCATGAACTCTAGTGTGACACTTCAAGAGTTTGATCCTCATCTCTACCACTTAGCAGCTATGTGAATTTGGGCAAGGACCCTGCCGTCCAGATTCTGATGTAAAATCTACCCTTGTCCTTCTTCATACCTCCAATAAGACCTCGGGATAACTTCCTTTTTTTACTTAGTCTGATCATTTGTTGATCCCTATAAAGGGATTAATGATTATAAAGACCTTATCTTTATTGGATGAAAAGAGGACAAAAACTCTGATTTGTTAGTGCTTTCTGTTTGTTGATTTGTCTATTTTGAACTCAAATAAAGAATTTATATTCACTGAGAAGAAACTAGGTCTTTGATATGGATCTGTGAATTTTGTATTTGTGTGGTTATGCTTGACTTGTAACTGCAACTGTAAGCTATCTGTATCTGTTTATATGTTTAAAAATTCATAATTCAGAAACGTCTTTACCTCTGTGTGAATGTACAATATATTTTTGACCTATGGATATTAAGTAACTAGATTTTAAAATCCCTTATACTAAAGGTGCTCTATTGTGATTGGCTTAGAGATAAATAAGCATCTTTATAATTGGCCATTCCTAATAGTCACAGAAATTAAGGAAAGTGAACATTAAATAATTTCAGTGTGAACAGAAGAGGTATTCTGATATAAAACTAACTCAGAAATATTTTAAGAATTCATATTCACATAATTTAGGTAAAACTTCAGCAAATAAGATTAGTTTGGTAATTTTGCTTTACTATAAAGAACTGTAGGTTTTCTGAGTTACCATTTTTATCAATATAATGCAAGTATACCTTTTTATTCTACTTTGGTATGCTGTTTCTAAACTTATAGGTTTACTGATCAAATAAGCTAATATTATTTCTTCTTAATGCTTAATATTATGAAAAATTTTATTTTGGGATTAATAAAATTGAATCATTATTCTAATAAACTTTATTTCAACAGTAATTATATTTTCTAGTGTGTAAGTTTGAAGATTATTTCCAAAATCTTTGGGTAGTTTAACCTTGGACTGCTACTAAATTGAGTTAATTAATGGGTGTTCATTAGGTACTTAGATAATTTCTAAGTAAGATAGAATATTAAAATACTAGTTACAAAGCATAATTTAAAGTTCATATTCCTTTTACCTCTTATATTGATGTGGTACAGAGAGGCTATATCTATTTGTGTCTGTTAATGAATGTGTTCATTTTTGCCATTTTGAGAAATGGTACTACTATAAGAAACGCGTTCTTTTTCAGAAAAAAGGAAAGCACAGCTTCATTTTAAAGTAAAATGACTGGATTGTTCCAAAATGGGAAACAGGTAAATTCAAGATAAAACCTGAATGAATGTGGAAATTTGTAAAAGGGTCATGAAAGGCAATTTTATTTGCACTGATCGATGCTGGCTGAAATTCATATAATGAGTTTATATATAAGATTTTAAAAAAGAGTTTGTGTTGATATTTTTTAACATATTGATCTCTTTAAGAGGCTGTAAAAAGTTTTTCTTTACCTTCTGAGTAATCTTCCCTGAAGGCAAAAATTCTATCTTAACAGAATAAGTTCCTGTGCTTTATGTTGTTTTATCATGTTCTTGATTTTTTTAAGATAACTAACACTCACTTTTGAAAGAACTAAGGTGTTTAGCAATCATGTTAACTCCTATGTTTACTTTTAAAATCTGTTAGTGTCACTTTGATTAAATTGGAAGTCAGGTATTTTTTTCTCAGTAACCCATGATCCTACATTAATCAAATATTCTGATGACTGTGATATTTCCCCCTTTTAAAATCAAATCCTACATGATATCTTTTGCTACTGAAATTGTTGTTGAGACAAAGAAGATATGATAGTAATGGGGAGGAAACCTCTTTATGTGGAGAACTCAGTGGAGCCATTCAGTCTTGCCAACTGCACATCTACATTA
Organism: Lepilemur ruficaudatus; assembly: GCA_963574885.1. Taxonomy (NCBI): domain Eukaryota; kingdom Metazoa; phylum Chordata; class Mammalia; order Primates; family Lepilemuridae; genus Lepilemur; species Lepilemur ruficaudatus. Next base: position 1,734 of record CAUYRT010086536.1, on the reverse strand, counting down.
GAATAGAGGTCAGCCTACTTGGCTTTAACAATAGTCAAAGGAAATCATTACCTCATGCTCCCAAGAAACCCTCTTTCCTAAATTATTAGCTCTCTTTAAAATTTTTTTCACATAGGTTTTTCTCATGGAAAAAAAAAAAACAGATGCTCTGTTTTATTGGAAAGGTTTATCTCCATCTTCATGAATATTCCCAGCCCCCTTTTTTTTCCTAATGAACTATATGGTGCTCACCCAGGGTTATGTGGAATGCTGAGTGCCTTTTCTCTTCATATATCTGTATGGTCCACTCCCTGTCTCCCTTCAGTTTCTATTTAACCTTTATCTTATCAGATCTTGCCCAATCACTCCACATAAAATGACAATCCCTCCTCCTACATGACTCTTCCACCACCACCACCTATGCACACACTGCCTGTCTCCTAACTCCACTTTACCTACCAGGTATTTATTGCCACCTTACATGTGATATATTCACTTTTTTTTTATGTTTTTTCTGGGATACTTCCCACTGGAACATAAACTCTTTAAGGGGAGGTACTTCTGTCTGTTTGAGTCTCTGCTCTATGTCCAGCTCTTAGAATAGAGACAAGCAAATTAAAAGCACTCGAAAGAATACTGGTTGAATAAATAAAAGATTAACTGCCCATCAGAGGATGCTACACTGGAAAAATACAAAAAAAATAAAAAATACTAAATACATCATTTACCTTCTATGCAGAAGTACAACAGAGAAACCAATAAAGTTCAGAGTCTAGAAGACCAAGATCTGTAGAGGTAAGGAAATGTCTCATAGACATACCTGTGCATGAATGTAAAGGATTCATTTATATGATGAAATGAAAGGTGAACGGTAGGGAATAATATTGTAGGTACAAAGAATAACATAAACATAGTGCAAAGGAAAGCCTAGCTATTCTTTCATTTATTTATTGAATATTTACTACATTAGCACCATATACTAAGTTTAAGGGGGATGAAAACTACCTTTGATGATTTCATACATTAGTGAGAGAACAGACAAGAAGATAGATGGATTTTAGTGATTAAGTGTTGTAATAGATTGTAAGAAAGTACAAATATTACTAGCATAACACCTTACAACTGAATTCCCTCTAGGGAAGAAGACTTTGGGAAATTGTCTTGATAAGCTGCTTACAATGATGAATAATGCATTTGAGTTTCATCTGTATTACTGTATATATCAACAGTTCATTCCTTTTTACTGCTGAAGAGTATTCTATTTTATATGGATGTACCATAGTGAGAGAATAAATTTCTGTTTTGTTTTTGTTTTTCCAGTAACTCAGTTTGTGGCAATTTGTTATGGCAGCTCTAGTAAACTAATACACCTAATAATGATATTGAGATCTTTGCATATGCTTGCCATCTGAATATCTTCTTTGGTGACGTGTCTGTATAGTTTCTCTCCCTCCCCCTTTTTTTAAAAAATGGGTTGCTTGTTTTCTTATTATTGGATTTTAGAATCCCACATAGTTTAAATAAAGATTCTTTATCAGATATGTAATTTGAAAAATTTATTTCCCAGTCTGTGGCTTATCGTTTTATTTTATTAATGATATTTTTTGCAGAACATGTTTTAATTTTAATTTATAAATGAATTATCTTATTTATTTTAGGAGCAGTGATTTTGGAGACCTATCTAAAAACTCTTTGTGCAATGTAAAATCACAAAATTTCCTGCTATGTTTTCTTGTAGAGGTTTTACAGTTTTAG